>JAXDDW010000069.1:0-92500 GCA_034670385.1 Hoplostethus mediterraneus | reverse complement strand
AATAAAGAGCTGGCCCGTAACTAGATTGAGTTTCAGTGATTTTTGGCTTGCCTCAACACGCTGGCCCCCCCCCCCCCCCCCCACCACCACCACCACCATCATCTCAGAGGTTGAACTTGGCCGGTGATGTTCCCGGTGTTTTCGAAACATGAAAAAAGACAAAAAGGGAAAGAAGGAAGAAACCTCTCTTGGATTGATTTAAAAATGAATGAATTGGACTGGAACTTTGTCCGGGTGGGGTGGTGGGGGGTGGTGGGGGTGTTGGGGGGGGAGGGGGCGGGGGGGCAGCGAGACCGTGGGTGAATGTTTTGGCATTAGGATTGTGCCTAGCGCAGCAGAAGTGTATTTCTGATGGAGTAAGCACAGGGGCTTTGGAGTTCACCCTATTTTTCATATTTTCCTCGTACACCCATCCCCCCCCCCGCAGATTAAAATGAGAATTTAGACGGTCTTCCTGTGTCGGCGGTGGGCGGCAGGATTATCAGACGGTGCAAAAGGTTTTTTTTTTTTTTTTTTCCCTCTTCTCACGAGTAGAAACGACAGCGCGGAGCATTTATTGTGAAAGGGCCCGGACGCCTGACTGTCTCCTATAGGACATCAACGACTCTGTTTGTTTTTGGAGAGGACAAATACAGGAAATGAAATGAAAAATCCCCCCCCCCCCCTTTTTTTTTGTCTCCCCCCCAGTAAGAATGATCTTTAATGTGAGTAACTCCAGTCTGAGGTGTTGGTCAGGCTGAGTCACGGTGACACTGAATCCAATCCTAGTCAACTGTTTCACCGGCGAGGACAAAGCAGCATCACCGGCGTCCATTGGAAACCTTTACCTGCTGCCTTGCATGGCGCGGATATTAAGCAACCCCCCCCCCCCCCCCCCCCCCCTCCTCCTGTCTGTCTCTATGTCTCTCTGCCGCTCTCTCTCTCTCTCCCTCTCTTTCCGATGGCACTCAGCCGTTACGTTCTCAAGGGAAGGGCAGACTGCTGGCGCCGCAGTGTTTGGGCTCTCCCTGTATCCACACACACACACACACACACACACACACACACCCAAACGCACACACAGGTACACACACACCTCACGGGAACACAGGCACTCACACAGCAAATTAAGCGTATTGTTGCGTTGCCTCCAGCATCAAGGGGGTAAAAAGTCACTCAGAGTCTTTGTTCTCGTCCCACATGAGGGTTCAGGCCACCGAGAATTTCTCCTTCTCGTTGTCTTTGTGCTGTCGGGGTGGGGGTGGGGGGGGGCATTCCTGGGTAAAGACAATCAATACATTACTTATCCCGACAAAGTTTATCGTGGTGAAACAAAACTTTCTAGACATGCGATGACAAATTCTGTAGAGGTTTTTGAGTTCATTAGTATGACGCAGTAATAAAGAATCCATTCATTCGTATTGGAGATACATCTTTGGTATGAGTTTGACCAGTAGAGAACTTTCTTTACCCAGTATAAACCAAAATAAAGACCTTTTTTTTATGTTTTATAGCTTCAAAATACAGCACCAACTCATATTCAACTCATATTCACCATTTCAAGTTTTTGTCTTCTCATACAACATCCTGGTATGAGAAGACAAAAGCTTGTCTTAGTTTTTACCATTTACCTTGAAATGGTAAAAACTAAAATCTCTTCAATCCCATAAATCTCTCGGCTTTAGATAGCAGATTTCTGATACATTGATACATTTCAGTCAAGATGAATTTGTTATTTTTGTTAATTGTACTTGGTTTGATCATATAATTAGTGACAAGGAAAATCATATTTACCGTTTTTTTTTAAAGATTAATTTGCATGCCGTGCATCATGATATATGACTGATATATGATTTATTATCAGTGCCTAATAATGGTACTAAAAGGTTCAATTTCATGAGCTCTTTTTGTGTTTTTCTAGACGCCTTTTATTCTGAGCAGCGGTCGCCGAGTGTGAACTGACTCCTCGTCTGGTCCTCGCTGTGTTTAAGTGGCTTAGCAGATCGAGCGAGGGCGAGGAAAGGAAAGAGGTTCAGAGGAGAGAAGTATTCATGACACTTGGAGTGACCTTCATGTGAATGGGAGCCTCCTTCCAGCTCTACGGCCCGAGAGTGTTTTTGCGGTTTGTAAAGCTTATTTTACTTTTGACAATAAGTTTAAAGTACCGTGTTTACCGAGGTATCGCAGGATTATTTTCCCAACCTAATTTGAAGCAGTAGGCTCGCTCTCCTCGGCTTCCCCTCGGCTTCCCCTCGGCCCCTCTCTCCCTCCTCGCGTCGGGTAATCCACGGCGAGCTTGATCAGAGGCAGACACCGGGGTTTGATGGAAAATTAAACAAATAAACCGTTAATGCCTCGGATAACGTTCCCCTCCGATCGACCCGACCCCCGTGACCCCCGAGACACTCTGGCAGGGGTCGCGACCCCGTCGTGGCGTGGGCTCTCCGGGTTAGAGGGGGCCTCTGTGTGTTGGTTTGGCCTCCGTGTCCCGGCCAGTAGGAAAACATACAAAAGCCCACTCCAGTCTACGCCACATTACACAGTGCACTACAGCAGCCTGTGGCATCGAGAATCAGGCTTCAAATTAGAGCGATCACACTTAATGTGTGTGTGAGTGTGTGTGTGTGTGTGTGTGTGTGTGTGGTACATGGTGTTTTTAGATAGATAGGGGGCTGGTTGGCTGACTGCTGCCTCTCAGAGGAGTGACCACCCTTTTACTGATCATGATATAGGGTCGTTAGAGTTCAACCAATATGGGACAATACCAATACCAATATTTTTGGCTTGAATCTGCCAATAATATTTTTAAATTTGATCATTTTCATGCCAAAAAATGTCAAGGATTCAGTGTTTCTCCCACAATTTTATTCTTGTCATTGTGAAGAGCCTCTGAAGCAGCATTTAGACCATCATGGGACACTAAAACTCTCCACTGAAACTCAGGATGATAATAATAATAAAACATATTAATGCATGTTAAGACAACCAGTGTAGGATTGATCAATTCTACAATAAATGTGTAATCAATCAGACTGCATCGTGGACACTTGAACACTTCACCAGGATTTCTTCACTTGACATCATGAGTAAAAAAACATTAAGTGTGATGTTTTACCCCAAACATGTCAATTTTGAATCCTTGAATTTCACCCAACAAGACTTTGAAAGTCATTGAAAAGTCCAAATTTGATGTCCATGTGAGTGTGGGAACACTGTAGTAGTAACAACAACAACAACAACAACAACAACAACAACAACAACAATAATATCATTGTAATTCATTATTTGTTAAAAGAAATATGGATTGGTATTTCTTTAAATTACCTTTTAATTGTAATTAATAAAAGTATTACATTTCCATTTTCCATTGCCAAAATTGTCCGATCCTAAAGACAATGTGCACTTGTATGCCAGTGTGTGTGTGTGTGTGTGGTGTGTGTTTGTGTAGCTATGTCCATACGGGCGAGTGCTTGTCCCTATCTATAAGTGTGAATGTGAGAAATGTTGTATTTCAGCATTCTGCCTCCGTGTAACATGTGCCGGTAGATCCGCGACATGGTTGAAGAAAAAAGTTCCTGATGTGCCCTGCTGATAGAGCCGATGTGAAGCCGATAGATATGCGTTACGCGTCAAAAAAAAAAAACGGGAACGAAAACCCGTGTGTGTTTGTGTTCGGTGACTGAACAGATAAAGCGCGCCGTTATCTCGCTGTTAAAAGTCTCCATTCCTCTTGTACCCGACAGTACTCACCCGTAGTACTTGCATTAGCCCGCAGCCTCTTGAGTTAACTGTAAACGGCATCTAGGGCTATGTCGATGTATTTATCGATATGGCCTTTTATTAAATATCGGGTATTGGCTAGTAATGGCATCCACTGCCGATATGATGGAGGTTCCTCCTTTATTACAGCTACGTAAAAACACTCTGTAAAACAATGCAGTTTTATTCTATTCACACATTTTGTATTTAATAATTTGATTATTCAATATTGTTTTTGTAAAGGAGTTCTACATCAAAAGGCCCAATGTGTCCCAGAGTTTCCCTGCTATTAAATAGGTGGGGTGGACAGTTTTATACCATGATGGTCTCAGAGCTGTTTCAGACGCAACTGAATATTTGTCATTTTTCTTGTCACTTCATCCGGAATATCGACACAAAAAAATATCGGCACCTGGCCTTCAAAAACCCACATCGGTCAAACTCTAACCCACTGTGTTTTTGGTGTTTGCTGTTTACTCACATCAGTGTTTCTATCTGCCTCCATCTATGTTAAACCCATGCTAAACGTATATGGCGTCGGTACGGGAGGGGTGTGTGTGTGGGGATAACCGGGGGACGGTACAGCAAGCCTGGTCACTTCTGCCTCCTATAGAAGAAAGCGGAGGTCGGAGATAGGCGTGTTCTCCCTTATCTTGTTTATATGATGGGAGTTTTTTTTTTTTTTTTTCCCAAACGCAAACATTTTCTTTAGATGGCACGGCGGACCTCTGCTCGCGATAGGTATCGGAGGCAGACTTAATTGCCTGAGATAGAAGCTTATTATTCCCATTAAAACGGGCGCGCGGGGGCCTCGCACACCGGGTCTGTCCGCCGCCCCGGTTCCTCTCTTACCGTCTTTCATCCCTCCTGCTTTGCTTTCTGCTTGTCTCTATTGTCCTTTTGATGTGGAGATGAAGGGGGGGGGGGTGGGGGGGGGGTAGTTTTTGCTCCTGAAAAAAGTTGGAAAAAATCTGGCAACAATTGGTCTGTAATGAAAGTGTTTGGAGGTCTTTTCCCCTGATGTGCTTAGCAAATGATTTTGCCGGCCCCCCCGGTGCACCCCCGCGTGCGTCAACCGGCGTACGTGTGAGTCTACGCGTCACGGCGTTTCCCGGGCCCGTGCGTGGTTATTCCCAGGTAGGGTTTTAATTTCTCTGTCTGTTCTATTCACCTCTCCCTCTGATAACTCTCTCCTGTGTCTTTCTCTCCTTTTTTTTTTCTTCCTCATTTTTTCTGTCTTTCTGCGCTGAGCTCTGTGCGACGTTGCATGACCGTTGCCTCTGTGGGATTTGTGCGTTTTCCCTCGCCGGTCGGCACCGTGCCGGCATTCCTTCACGGGTTCACTGGCAATGCTCAAGTGGCTCTCTCTTAACAGCCCCCCTAATCACTCGGAGACATAATCACAGACCACTTTGAAGTAATAGTCAATTTGCTCTGAGTCCACCGTTTAGCAGAACTGCTTCTACGCAAGCCGGCCACGGCAGATGTATAGATAGGGAGGTCCTGGCGATGGAAGCGGTGCTTTCTTTTTCACTCGCTTTAACAAAAAGCTGCACACACACACACACACACACACACACACACACACACACACACACCTATGGCTTTACACACACAAACACACGCTGGTAAAAGTGTTTATTTTGGGTGACTATACAAGACCGCAGGCTGTGTGGATGAAGGGCAGGTGAAGTAGATAAGTCATGGAAAAGACAAACTTTGTAGAGACAGCCTGTGTGTGTGTGTGTGTGTGTGTGTTCTATCACACCCTTGCTTAATGAGAAGTTCACAGGAAGTGCGCGGCCTTATGCCTGTCACTCAACCCTGCACGCTCTGCCTCTGAATGCACCACCTATTACTCACAATGACACACTGTACAAGTGATGATGATGTTTGTGTATGTGTGTGATGATGATGTGTGTGTGTGTGTGTGTGTGTGTGTGTCGCTGCCCCTGAAGTGATTCAGGTATAAAAAGTGCATGAGGGCCCTGTGTTGGCCTATGTTTATTGTTTACGGTACTCCGGGTGGCGCCAGGCCCTGAAAAAACAGGAGCTGAAAAACACTTTGTTTTGGGGGGGGAGGCTGCTCTCGTGGTTTTGTAATCGCCGTCACTATCAGGGGCCCTGATCGCTTTACAGAGAGTATGGGGGAGGAGGAAGGAGAGGGGAGGAGGGGGGGGGGGGGAATAAAAGGTATGTTATTCCACACGGTACACAAAGGGAGGGAGGAGAGAGATGTGGGTGCTTGGCAGTGTGTCTGTCTGCCCGTTTTCCTTTCCGACTTCTTGTGCAAGTTCCAGTGTACAGCTGACTCAGACCTCGAGTCACTGAGATTTTCCCAGTGGCCAGGGGGGTCGACGAGGGTCATGCTGATATATCAGACCGATATTGGCCTTTTTGTAAAATATCCGATATTGGCCAGTCAGTGTTGTGACGGAGGTTGCTCCCTGCTGCAGTCTGTACAACCTCCCCCATTCATTAGTATTGGGTTCAATGGAGAGTTTTAGTGTCCCATGATGGTCCAAATGCTGTTTCAGAGGCTTTTCCGCCCTGACATTAAAACGGTCAAATTTAAAGGTGCTACATGATTTTATCAATAAATTGTTACCACACTCATTTTGAGACATTAGTATAATTACCGTAAACAAATGAGGCCACTTCTACCGGCCTCTGCACTGCATTTTACATCCTCTTTTTGACTGGAAGTAATGGGGTTTCTGGGAAATGTGGTTTTCATTTTTGAGAAACTCTAGCACTAACAGTACCGCTGTCGATCAACATGTCGGAAGTGATCTTTCCATCAACCTTTCTCTCCTTCCACCATCTGCGTTGCCAGAAACTCTGAAAACTTCAGCTCCATTAGTGCTGGAAGAACAGCGCCCTCTTCCTGTTTTGTGCCGTAAAGCAATCCAGCAGCATTTCACCCCAAATCCGACCCGGCGGCGCACAGTGTAAAATGCAACGTAGAGGCTTCAGGCTTGTAGGCCAGTCTTCTCGACCGTGGTCTTATTTGTTTACTGTACCGATACCATGTCATTTGACAACGATATATCGATGTTTAAAAAGCTACACACTGCACCTTTAAACATCTTGAATATCAGCACAAGATCCAAGAACATCAGCAACATCCTCACATGTCTGTCAAAGGATGCCACTGCGGAGATCAGCATGGGCGACTGGTGACCGGTGTCATTTACCGACAAAGTAATCATGCCCCGGTCTGTCATGGTTATCATTAGGTAGAGAGAGCTGGTGTAGGATCGGTAACCAAGTCCACTTAACCACGCCCCGGTCGTTGTAACCTGCGAGTCAAACCCGATCGTAGACAGATCAGGGCGCTCTCTCGCTTACCGTCACACAGGTTACCCCGGCGCTAATACAGATGTACCAGCCAATATTATCATCAGTAGCATGTCGTTGAGAAAAGCCACACGTTTCGCGGCTTGTCTCCTATACCTGTCCGTGAACAAAAGGGGGTGGGGAGAGGGGGGAGAGGGGGGGGGGGGAGAGAGGGGGGGTGTGTGCACGCTGGCTTGGCCTATTTTCAGAGCCATTAGTGTGAAGGGTGTGTAATTCAGAGGGCCTGCGCCGTCTTTATTCACGTAGCGACATTAGGACGTAATGAATCATGAAGAAGGTGTATTGTTCCATGCTACTCTTCCTAACACCGCTCACTAAGCATGCATGCGCACACACACACACACACACACACACACACACACACCACACACAGACACACACCACACACAGGTGTAGAACATCATTATCGCCCAGTTCCAATTGATGAAGAGTATTATACTGCCAAATTGATTTTCCTTACTCCGCGATCACGATGGCGGCGGGCGACACAAGAAAGGAGCAGAAGAAGAAAAGACGCAATCATCAACAACTTTATATTCCAATCAGCATATCTGAGTAGAATAAAAAGGATTGCACAGAAAAGGGAGCCGGGGCTCAAATCGTCTCAAATTGCTTTGCTTTTTTTTTTTTTTTCTCTAACACGAAATGTTACCGATTATCATGAAACGCGTAAATTGAATTCTTTTTCATTTAAGTAATAATTGATTTGACATTTCGGAGCACTTCAAAGGCAGTTTGGCCTGAAGGCTCTGCAGTAAATTACAGTATAAAGCCGAGGATTTACCATTAGCCGAGTGTCAAGTGTACGCTCGGCTTTCGCTTCCCCTCCCCATCTATCTTTCCCTCTCTGCTTCCCCCCTCTTGCACTCTTCCTCCTCCGTTCGCTCCATCTTTCTCCCCCTCTGTTTTTTTTCTCCAGCCAAACCCTCTGAAATTCTAGTCTAACTTTAGTCTAACTAAGTTTGTTTTCACTACTGTCTGTCTGTGTGTGTGTGTGTGTGTGTGTGTGTGTGTGTGTGTGTGTCCAGGTCTGCTGTTTCATTGTAACACTATAAAGGCCCAGCGTGTTTATCAGTAAACGGAGCTCCACACCGTTTCCCCGCCTCCATTATAACTCTTTTCACCGGTTTCGTTTATTTATTTTTCCTCAGGAAATGCCCTTCTCTTTTCCGTCTGTGTCTTGCATGCGGGGCGAGACGCTGGGCGGGAGGGGGGGAGGGGGGGGGGGGGGTGTTGGGGGGGATGTTTGATATGTAAATAACCCGTTTCAACAAAGTCCAGTTGCTATCTTTCGTTTTCCAGAGGTTACAGACGATGATACTTTGCTTCTGAAACATGCAAACACACAAATAGGTATTCACACTAAAGGTAGACCCGTATGTGGAGACGGTACCGGCTGCTATTAAAAACCAGTATCGACCGGTCGGTGTCGTCCACCTCTGATACGATGGATACGATGCAGTTTGATTACATATTTATTACAGACTTGATCAATACTACACTGCTTGAACTGAATCGATTCTAATGCAACATTTTGATCAGATTCCATCATATGTCTTATTATCACTACTATCAGTATCATCCTGGGTTTCAGTGGAGAGTTTTGGTGTCCCGTGATGATCAGGTCTAAATGCTGTTTCACCGATTCGGGACGAAACACCGGATCATTTTTTTGGCATGAAAACGATTACATTCTAAGATCTTGAATACCAACATTGTCAATACACGAGCACCAGTATCGGTATCAGCCAGTGAAAACCCGCTATCGCTAGAACCCTAACACACACACACACACACACACACGCACACACACACACACACGCACACCTACTGATTGTCACCTGAATCCCGAGTTAGCTGGAGGTGACACGTATTGTCTCCTGGCCTTGAATTAATGTGCCTGTAAATACAATTTTTCCCCCCTCATTCCTATTTGTTAAGTTATTCATAGAACTGCTGATTGCAGGCAGCCGTCAGAGCTAAATGAGCGCCTTTGTTATTGTTGAGTAATTAGGACAGCCATCATCATGCTCCGAGATGACAGGGTCAGTTAAATAGTTTCTCCCTCTCTCTCTCTCTCTCAGTAGCCTGATTATGGGAGCTCAGGCAGGCAGGCATGGGAGCTGGAAGAGAGAGAGAGGGGTGGGAGGGTGGTGGGTGGTGGTGGTGGTGGAGGGCGGGGGTGAGATGGGAAGAGGAGGGGGGGATGGGGGTGGGGGGGTGGGGAGGGAGGAAAGCAGACCTTATCTCAGGCAATTAATCAGAGACACTCATATTGCGGGACAATTATTCAAAGCTCACTCCTGCATAACTCAGCCCAAGGTTCCAGTGGGCTCCCTCTCTGTTTCCATCCCCCCTGGACTGGAAGGTCAGGAAAGTGAGAGGAAGGTGGAGCCGGGAGGGAGAGCGAGAGAGAGAGCGAGAGAGAGAGAGAGAGAGGCGGTGTGTGTGTGTGTGTGTGTGTGTTCAAGTCAACTAAGGCAACAGGGTCAAAGTCATCCAAAGTCTCTAGTCTTCTCCTGAGGCTTTTTTGTTTTTCAAGGAGTTTATTCCCCATCATGTTTACATGAATTAAGTTTTTGCCGGTGGTTGAATAACATGGGCGTAGTCTAGTTAGAGCTTGTGTGTGTGCGTGCGTGTGTGTGTGTGTGTGTGTGTGTGTGTGTGTGCACGTCAGAGCCCAGAGCCAGCATTATCAACATTCCTCGGTGGCAGCAGGGTGGCTCGCCTGGCACCACACAAACAGGAAAAGGAAATGGCTCGACTTCACTACGGTTATCTCCCAGAGATCCCTCGCATTGTGTGTGTGTGTGTGTGAGTATCGTGTGTGTGTGTGTGTGTGTGTGTGAGTGCATGGAATTCATTGTGCACTGTTTAAACGTGGATTTCAATGGCAGTGCAACACTGAGCAGCAGCAGATCGGTTTAGTAAGAACCGCTGAGGCGTTTTAAAACAGGTAACAACCCAGTTTCAACCTGGAATGACCTTTGACCCCCTTCTGCCTCGTCCTGCACGCTTTCCACAAACCGTGTACCAACAAATGAATGCACAGTTCAGGGTGTCACGCCTGTTACCTCCCCCAAACCGCGCCGATATTTACCGAGATAATGGCAAACCAGCAACATGTGACACCGGTTTGCCAGCGAAACTATTTTCAGTTGGTGTTGGAGGAACATCAAAATCAAACACCGCGCCAGTGAAGAGCGCAAAAAAACAACAACTCCTGGCCAACATTCAAAAAGCATTCACCTTCCCTCCCCTCATGTTCTAGCCCAACCTGATCCACAAATGTCACCTCCACTCTATGTATAAAAAGAGAGGAAGACATCGAGGAGTGAGAGTGGAGGAGGAAAGAGAGATAGATCGGGGATGGAGAGAGAGAGAGAGAGAGAGAGAGAGTGTGTCATAAAATGCAAATGTTGCCCGCGTCCGCTTTTACAAATTAAATGTCAGGACATAAAATATTGTCAGTTTCATTTTGCCGTGAGAAGGATGACAAATCCATATTCTTCCTTAAATAAAACTCTTATTGCGGCGGAGGGGTAATCACGGCGGAACAAAGCGGCGTGATTAACGATAGCAATTTATTGTATCTGGCGGCCGGCGAGGCAGCGGAGAGGCAGAGGAGCAGAGAGACATCATGGTTATCATAATTCATATCATAAATAACGGGGCCCAGCCAATCACAAGGAGCCGGCGATGTCATCCCAAATAACCTTTGATAACAATTACCATAGAAGGCAGTACAAACCCCGAAGTCACAATGTTATCTTATCCCCATTCTCTGCTTGTAGAATACAACACTATTACCATATAGATTAGACTATTTATAATGGTGCGTGTCATTCCGGGTGCGGCTTTAAGTCGTCACTGTGTGTGTGTGTGTGTGTGTGTAGGTGTAAGTGCGGCGCGGAGAGGACGTAGAGGTGTGTGTGTGTGTGTGTGTGTGTGTGTGTGTGTGTGAGAGAGTGCGTGGGTGGGGTAGGTGGACCTGTCGTTGGGAGGAGATTATAGCCTGGTCTTTATGAGGAGCTGAATTGCCCTCTCTCAGTATCACACAGCTGCACATTGCCAGGGCGGCCGGCGCTTACAATGGCAAGGGGTGGGAGAGTTGGGGTGATGTGTGTGTGTGTGTGTGTGTGTGTGTGTGTGTGGTGGGGGAGCTTGGTGAGAGGTAGTAACGAGTTGGGGGGGGGGGGGGGGGTGGTGCTAGAGGTGGAGATATTAGTGGGGAAACTTTGATCACTGTTGGAGATTAGTCTCCTGCGCTGCAGCGTGGTGGGCCTATCTTGTCCAAGGTGTTGTTCTCCTTGTTTTATCTGCTGATAGAAATTTTCTGATGGAGAGCAGTGATACCTGGATATGTCACTTCCTACACACACACACACACACACACACACACACATACACACACCGCAACCGCCCACCCCCCATCATCACAGCTTCCCACCCACCACTCGCATCCTCAGCCTCGGCCACATAACATCATTCTCTTATAGCGATAAATGATTCAAACTTAGTCTAAGTGTAAACACACGAGACCATCGCAGAGAGAAGACTGTCAGCCTCTACCGGCCGCTGCACTGCTTTTTACATTGTGGTGCCACCGGGTCGGATTTGGCGGGAAATCAGCGGTGTTGCTTTACGGCACAAAACAGGAAGAGGGTGCTGTTCTTCCAGCGCACACGGCGCTAAAATGTCAAGTTTCTGGCAAAAGGCAGATGGTGGAAGGAATGGAAGATCACTTCCAACAGGTTGATCCTCTTCCGTAAAGCCTGGGAGGGAGAAGTAGGACAGGAAGCAACAGGGTTTATGGGAAATGTAGTCTTAATTTGAAGAAACACTAGCAAAACCACTGGTGTGAGTTAGAGGCTACCAGTCGTCTCCACCATGGTCTCATTTGTTTACGGTAATGGGAAATTTAACAAATATAAGTAAACAATAATAATAATAATATAATAATAAACAAATATAAGTAAGTATAAATTATATTGTTCTATCATGTTTAAAAATGATACACGTCGCACCTTTAAACAACATTCAGCTATTCTCCACCTACACAGGAGAGCTTTGCATATGTGTGTGTGTGTGTGTGTGTGTGTGTGTGTGTGTGTGTGTGTGTGCATCCGTCTCCAATTCAACCTGAAACAGCAAAGAAAGAAACAGAGAAAAAAACGCCTTCAAAAGACACTCGCTAGAAGAAGGGGAACGAGGGACGAGGGGAGAGGACGAGCACAAGGACGAGAGATAAAAACAAGAGTGGGAGCGGCGAAGAAGAAGAGAAGAGACGCGAGCGAGGACAAGGTGAAGGAGGAGGAAGATATTGCAGTCTTTGCTTAACTTTGTAAGGGGTTGAAATTCACCGTTGCCTGTGTGTGTCCCCTCAATAGACCTCCCCCCCCCGCCCTCCCTGACAGAACAGTTCCAGATGAAGGACGCCGCTAACTCGAAATGTGAAGTCGAGCCTACAAGATTAACAGCAGATAGAAAGAAGACAAATAAGAGAAGGCAACGTTTTTAAAATTCACATGTCACAGCGGGAAGGGGAGGAAGACCTCTGAAGTCATCAAGTGATATTAAAGCGCTATTCACTGGTATAATATCTGTAGTCTTTGGCAAGGATATCCCTGTGTGGGTTCGTGAACGGCTAATCTCCCTTGACAGGATCTTCTTTTAAATAGAGATCCTGTCAGCGCCGTGTGCTTCTGGTGGCTTCAGAGGAAGACCTAGCTTCCCCCAGCAAACTCAAATTGCTTTGACAAATCACGGCTGATGGTGTTGGGGGGAGAAAGGCGCATTTCTACCTGAAGAACTTCAAAAATCTCAGCGATCTAAGAGAGAAAAAAAACGACTGAAAGATATTAACTCGGGCTCAAACGTGAGATTAAAAACTGTTAATAAAAAAAAAAAAATGGCGTCAGTCGCTTCGGTGTTTTTACGGTGTTTAGCTGCGGCTGGTCGGGCCTGGTGGACTGGTGCTAACTGTTGAATGCAGCTTAAATACATGAACCATAACAATCAATTAATACTGTGGGAATCAGATATGGGATATTGGTGTGTGTGTGTGTGTGTGTGTGTGTGTGTGTGCGTGTGTGTTTGTGTTTGGTCTGAATATAATACAGTGACCTGGAGCAGAACATGGTTCCTGTGTGGCCCCACAATGCTAGACATTGCTGAAGTTGATTTACACTGCCAAGTTCAGCCTCCCCCCCCCCCACCCCCACCCCCTCTCTCTCTCTCTCTCTCTCTCCCTCTCTCCCTCTCCTCATTTTTCTTCTTTCCCCCTCAACGTTTCTCATCTCTTCTCCCCGAGATGGAATTCAACAAAGTGAATTCCCCCCCGTGCCGCTAAATCTCTTGATCACTTTAATTTTTTGCTAGGCTGCTTCATCGGTGTCCTGGGGAAGAGAAAAGGGAGAAAGGGGGCCGGGGGGGAGAAAGAAAAAAGAAAGCCAGCGAGTGAGAGAGAGAGAGAGAGAGAGAGAGAGAGAGAGAGAGAGAGAGCAGGGGGGGTGGGAGTGAGGATGGAGAGAGAGGGAGAGTAGTATAGAGTTAAGGCTTTATCAGTGAGTGCCCTGAGGTATGTGGGGACGCTGCTGAATCCAGAGAGATTAGGGGGAAAATGCAGCACATGGCAGTAAGGGGCTTACGCCACAGCTTGTATTAGTTCAGGTGAAAAGAGTATTGCTTTTACATAAAACTGGACAAATCCAGCCACAATACATTTCCCGTTGGACCACAATGGGGTCCTCTATCTGTGGACCTCACCTCCTGTCCCCCAGGTTCCCCCCCCCCCCCCCCCAAAGCCCCCATCTATCTAAACAGGAGAAGAGACTGAGGGGAAGGAGGAGAAAACATAGATGGACAGGAGCGAGAGGAGGAGATACGCCGCCGCCGCCGCCTCCTCGCCCAACTTCATTTCCAGAGTTCGGTCGGGAAGCCGGGAGGCGGGGAGATGGAGCGATGAAGTTTTAGTGGAAATAAATTTGAAAAAAAAAAAAAAAAAAACGGGGGAGGGGGAGAGGGAGGGAGGGAGGGTCGGACATAAATCAGAGCTCGGGGAAGAGAGACTGAAAGGTTGAGAGAAAGAGAACTTGTGGAGAGCCGGAGTAGATTTGATGGAGAGATGTGGGATGAATGCATTAAGCGAGGGAGCAAAAGGTCTCATCCTTCTCTTTGGGCGGCAGGGAAATGCTTCACTTCCACACTGAAGTCTCCCATTCTACTTTCACTGGGACTTTTATCTAAACCTTCTGTTCCTGAGGTGCGTTTATCAGCCAAGTTTTTCATCTTGAAATATAGGTTGGGGGGGTGTGTGTGTGGGGGGGGTTGAGGGGAGCTCGGCCCGGCGACGTCTTTATCTTCCACCTGTCATGTACAGTAAGCCCAGGTAACAATGGCTCCTTACATTACATTACACACTTGTTCTGTATTCACGCTATCCAGCCAGACATCCAAAGCGGCTCTGACACCCCTCCCCGTCCCTCGCCATTATTGGCAGAACAATACCCTCAAAAAGCCAAGTTGGTCCCAAAAAAAAAAAAAAAAAAAAAAAAGCGGGGCTATATCTTTTTGCGATGGCGCTTAACATCAATTTGTGACACGATTAATCAATTTTTGAGGCCTCTCTCTCTCTGCGCGTCTCGTCACTCGTCACTCTCAAATAAAGAGCGGCGGCGGTTTGAATGAGCCGGGGCTCATCGCGATACGCGGCGGGTTAAGTAGGAGGCGCGTGTTTTAGGATAGCACCCCGCCGCTCCCTCTCCTCCTCAAACACTTAGCGGGCGATTAGCATAAGCTGATAGCGCTATCGGGAGCGTGCCATTGTGGTGACCCTGAAGCCCCCCCCCCACCACCCAACACCACCACCACCACCACCACCACCACCACCACCACCCTCCCCCCCTCCTCTTCCTCCTACGCCATCGCTCCCCCTACCACCACCCCCACCCCCCACCCCCCCACCTCTACTCCTCTCTCCCTCTGAGAAGGTCTTATCGGGGATGTACAGGGCCTCTGTAGCCTCCTGGGGAGGTGATGGAGGGAGGAGGCAGAGTAGGGTACTGTAGGGAAGGAGGGTGGAGGGTTGACTGGGAAGGGTGGGGGGGGGCGGGGGTTGTCTTCTGCAGTCATTCAACTACAGACGAGTCTGGCTGTGTCTTTGGACGTGCCCTCTAATGTTTCCAACGCCTCCTGGATGTAACGTCTGTCAGTACATCTACGCGTCTCCGTCTCTTGCATCAGTCGATTCATTTCAAACTTCAAACTAACAAACCCAGGAACCCCGAAAATAAATAAAAATAAAAAGTTGATTCTCCAAATCGTTGGCTCTTCTTTCGATATCTTTATCCGCGGTGCCGATCCCCCCCCCCCCCCGAGCCAGCCGCATCTGCACCTACCTAAACCACTCCCACGACGCCTCGGTGTGACTTTCCTGAGAGGGAAAAAAGTGATGATGAAACCGCGGGAAAAACAATGCGCGCACGTAAACACACAAACGGGGACACATTTCTTGAAGGTAAGCAATCTCCGCGCACGTTAAAGGAGAGCTTAGCATCGACGCGGCGCCATTCGCACCCGTGTACCATTATGATGCTAATGATAACAGCGGTGCCTGGCGCTCTCTTGCTCCCATTCGACACTTTTTTTTTGTGTGCTGTGAACAGCCATTATATTGCACATGCACACCTACATTACGGCAAACACACACACACACACACGATCAAATTCACCCAGCTCCATTGCTTATCCCCTTTGTTTGAGCTGATTGGATCTGTGGCGATCACATGTTTACCCAGAGCGCTATCTCTTTGAGAAACCTCCGTCACGGGTAGCGGAGAGTAACGCTCGCCTCTTTTTGTGTTTTCCTTTTATTTTGGAGACGGGCGCGCACGCACGGGCTTTATGTGTATATGCTAATAGGCTGGCTAACACCGTTTCACACCGTTTGTTTCTCAGAATGATGCAACTTGCCAGACATCCCTTTTTCTGCTGATGTTCACATTTTCTTTTCTGTTTTTTTTTTCCTGTTTTTTTTTGTTCGGGGCGGGCATTTTGGAGAGAGAGAGAGAGAGCGAGAGAGAGAGAGAGAGAGAGAGAAGGGAGGAAGATGAAGAAGGGAGGGGAGGAGGAGGAGGAGGATGAAGGAGGGCGGTTATAGGGTGAGGGAGGAGTGTGTTCAAAATCCACAAAGGTTTTGTAATAAATGCATCGGCGACAATAAACACAAAAACATTAAAGGGAGAAAAGACGTGTTTCTGTGTTAAACAATTAGTGCTGCAGCATTAGAGCCGATCAGGAAGAGACAAAAGCTCGGCAGCGGCAGGGGTTTACCCCAGACACAAAGACACAAAGACAGATGCTCCGCAGCCCCGCCAAGCTATACCACACTAGCTCTTCCACCGCTTCACTGTGGAGCCACGCGCCTACCTACTCACCACCACCGCTAGCCGCGACCTCGCAGTTTAATAGTGTGTAATAGCAATAGCATCGTCGTTACCCGTGGAGGTGACCGCTATACTGGGCCCCTATTTATTAAAAAAAAACGTCGTCCACCTCTGATGTGATGGTGGAGGTTTCCTCCCTGACCCCCAAACCTGCCTCACCCTGCCTTATGGGATGTCATCAATTATGAAATTCATGTAGCGTCTGATGGTCCACGTGTTGTTTCGGCGGCTTTTCCACCCTGACGATAACGAACGATAATGAAAACGATCAAATTTAAACACGCAAAAATTTCATCCGTTGGTGGCTTCAATCAAAACATGATCTGGGTCGGTATTGGCCCTCCAAACAAACATCGGTCCAACCCGATACCTGCAGGAGCTGTAGGCCTTTTATTTGACTGTATAGTGCACATTGTTCTCCTCCCACCTCAGTACATTGTGTACATTGTGTACATTGTGTACATTGTGCACAATAGCTCAGCCGGCCCAGGATTACATTAAAATTAAAGGATGTTAGTCATAAAGTTTCTGCAGCCTGTGTGGTCAGACTTTACTTTGAGCTCCTGTTAACCGTGTGTGTGTGTGTGTGTGTGTGTGTGTGTGTGTTTGTGTGTGTGTGTGTGTCAGGGCCCCCCCCCCCCCCCCCCCCCCCAAGTGGCGTCTACTCTGTACATTCTACTCAATGGCTCCAGTGTTCACTTCGTATGTGTCTGCACCCTTTAGGCATGTGTGTGTGTGTGTGCGTGTGTGTGTGTTTGTGTGTGTGTGTGTGTGTGTGTGTGTGTGTATGACTCCGGCACTTAACCCTGTGACCGGTGGTGGAATGAGCTCCACAGAATCACCGCTGAGCCTCTCACCCCCCACCGCACTACTGTGGTGTGTGTTACCACCCCTAGAGAGGCTGAGAAGCTCACACTCATACGCACACAAACACACGCAAAAAAAAACACACACACACACACACACACACACACACGCACCAAATACACACATGTGCACACAAGCTCTCTCTCTGTGCCGCTCCAACACAGAGATGGTGACGGTATAAAGCCTCATGTTTAGACTCTGGGCCTTTGTTCCTCCCTGATGGTGCCTCTCCTACCTGCATATGAGGGAGGAAGTCTCCACTGTTTCCACTTTAAAGCCAGGAAGTGTTTGATTCCCTCAGTTTTCTGGCCTTCTAAAAGCCCGTTTCATCCCCCCCCCCCGCCCCAAAAACCACCAAACGACACAACACTATTATTTTATCCATCTGTTTCCTTTCCCCCCCCCCCACTCCCTCTCTTTTGCAGCCTTCTTCTCACACACTTGTTGCATGCATGCGCTGCAGAGCACAATCACCTGTTCCAGCTACTGTGTGTGTGTGTGTGTGTGTGTGGCATGAAGTCACACTGGCGATGGCATGCGTGCACGGAGGCTTAGGAAGGTGAAAGACTAGGGTTGGACCGATATATGGGGCCGATACTGAAGTTTTATCAATAGTGTTGTCCACCTCCGATATGATGGAAGCGCTTCCCTCACCACAGATACATAAGTCTACAATAAAAATGTATTTTCTTTGCATGTTATTTATTTTTTTGATTGTTCAATAATGTTTTTTGTCAACCACCAACCACCCTGTTGACACATATAAAATAATTTAATTAATGTGGTTTTCAATGGAGAGTTTTGGTGTCCCATATTGGTCTAAATGATGTTTCAGAGGCATTTCCATTTGCTAAGAGTAAAAGTCTGTTGGAAACACTGAATTCTTTTATGTTTTTGGACTTTCTTGGCCATGAAAATGGTCAAATTTGTATTGGATATCTGGCAAAAATACCACTATCAGCAGATTCAATACAAAAATATTCGTATTGGCCTTCAAACAACCAACTCCTTTGGGTCGGACTCTGAAGGACGATGAGTTGAAAGAGGAAACACAATGGATATGAAGAGAGAGAGAGAGGGAGGGGAGATTCATGCTTGGTGAACATGAGGTAAGTGGGTATCAGACTTCCCTTCTTCACACCTCCAAACAACACCTCTATTGATGCCCTCCAGAGAGAGACCAGCCTGGGGAGCCTGCCGCTAACCCCGCCCTCTGACCTACGGCCCCGCGGGGTCGCAGGGTCACGGGGGTGGGCTCCTCAACAGGCAGACCCCCCTCACCTCTTGGCCGAGGACGGATGATAAGCCGCCGTAGGTCGGAGAGCTGTCAGTGAGTTGAGTTTATGTTAGCATGTATGGTTGTGTGCTTTTGCATGTGTGTATGTGCATGGTGACTGTGGGAAAAACAGAGCGACACAGTGTGTGTGTGTGTGTGTGTGTGTGTGTGTGTGTGTGTGTGTTTAGACAGGACGCTGTCGCTCAGATAAGACATAAAAAATGAGAGTCAGCCATCTGAAACCGACCAGTTACAGCAGGGGTCAGGAAGGGTCAGCGCCACGGCAACAGTGGCAGTCTGCCACACCTCCTGCACAGGGCTCAGATGAGCGCTGGACCAGTCAATCACACGGTTACCCGGCAACAACACAAGGGGATGCTGGGACATACAGAGTCGGTCCAGTCCTGTTCATTTCACTTTTGGGTCACGCGGTGCAGCGGCAAACATTAGCAGAAATTAGACGTAACAGGAAAGAGAAAGTTAAAATCAAGTGACAGAAAAAATAAAACGCTTTTCAATTGGCTTCATTGGCGATCCCGACGTTTCATGTGTTCGTGTGTTCAAGACCCATTCAGAGAGGAAGCTACAAGTGGTGCTCTCACGGATGACACCCGTAACATCGGCGCTGTGACCTGGATGGCGTTCTTTAATAAACCCCCGGCCCTATAGCTGTAATATGTGGAGTGGCTTCAGGGGGTTGTGGGTAACAGGGCTGAGAACGTCTGTTGGACCTACTCCTCCGCAGAGAAATCCTATCCGTTGTGTAATTCAAGAGCGCGCTTTCTGTAGAGTGGACATCTATCTGTCTGACTGGCAAGCGCGGGGACAAGTGGATCTGAGACCGTGGAGGAAACAAATAGCCCTGTAACACATGCTCTACATCATATCTCTGCTAACAAAACACAAATCACACCGGTCTCTAATGCTTGAGTTTCCTGTGCGGCCGCGGCGTCGGTGTGCGTATACTTCTGCTGCTGTCAGTGTGTAGAAAGGGATGCTGCTGCAACTCCTTGGGGTGGTGGTTCGGTATTTTTAAAGACTTAATCCTCTCATCTCCGGGGACTATTATGTGTCTGAAAAGATTCATTTTTAACTTCGCTTTCAACCGAACCAACATTTTGAATGAAATCAGGAATGGAAACTGACCCTCCTTCTCAAATGTGTCCAAAACATTCGAAACGTGCAACTCGCTGCGTGCAAACGACACTGTTATTGCTGATATTTCTCTCACCCTAATGAAATGTGCTCCGTCTCGCGCCGAGGAAGGAACATTGTTAACTTTGATCTCACAATTAAGTCTCCATGAACAGCTAATAAAGCATAATCTGCTCTGTATCTCCTTGTCTACGCCAGGAGCGCATAAAGCCTTTTAGCATATCTTCACTCGGGCTTCTGAGTGACATTTTGTTGCTCCAGGCAGAAACAGTGACTTATTTTTATCGTGCCCCAGATAATACAATCACGTATTAAGGAGTTAAAAATCAAACTGGATCTGCATCGGCTGAGTGGCAGATGAGTGGCAGATGCCTGTGGGGCTTCTAGTTATTCAGTCTCTCTCCTTCCTCATCCCTCTCTCTCTCTCTCTCTCTCTCTCTTCACCCCTCCTAATCTTGAGAAGAGATGTTGACAGGCCTAAACACAAAAAGAGGGAGCCTGCTTTTGTTGCAGATTTGTCCGCCAGAGGTTGTTCCGTTATTGTTTTTGGGGGCTATTTGGGTATATCTAAATTACCCCATCTCTCGTTCACTTTTTGAATGCAGTAACACATGACATCACCTCCTCTCTCGATAGCCTTCACAGCCCTTTTATACATTTCGTTCTGATAGCCCCGCACTCGGCTCGCAGTCTAATGACGGGCTCAAACGCTCGGAGATTTTTGCTACGTGATAAGAGCAATCAAAGGAAAATTGTGGCCTTTTATTTTTGCGATCTATTCTTGTTTCCTCGCAGAGTGACACTGGCCAGTGCAGACAGACGGTAGCCATTGTATGTAGGAGGATTGATAACGAATGCTTTCCACATGAGCTAGGTACTGATTATAGCAGGGCATTTGCCTCTCATCTTACCATCACAGTGGTTGATGTTAAGAGGCCATGGGCCAAATCTGTTAAGCCCGTATATTAGGCTAATGTATACCTCTGATATGTAGGGAAGGATACAATTAGATCACTAGTTCACATATAGTTTACACTCACCCTAAGCTTGGCCTTTTTCATAACTGAAGAGTTGATGCATTGCTTTATGTAGACATTCGGGCTGAAACCAGGAAGGAAAACCTCACCACACCACCACAGGGCTCCTGACTGGGGTTAAAAGTTAACTCTTGCATCGTAGCCTTCAGTGAAAAAATAACACCCTCTTCAACCAACTTCAACTAACGCTGTTTTCATCTTACACCTGTTGTTAGTGTTGAAACAAATACGGTGCAATCAGAGAGATCTAACAATAACGTTATGTGTTTTCCTGGAAATTAATATGTGACAGAAATGTTTTTGATGGAAGAGAAGTAGATAAGGTTATAGAGTCTAATGAGTCCCCGACCCAATACTAGCTAAATGGTATATTAGAACTACTAGAATAAGTACATTGACATCGACAGAGACTGTAACTATTTTAACCATCTGTCTGGATTTATTACCCATGGTTCTGCTGGCAACTTCTGAACTCAGCCATGGAAGAGAGAAGAGAAATATTTCTTCCTAATTGCATTGGGAACTTATATAAGTGCTTTTGGAATTATTTATCCGATTATCTGTAATCTCAGTAGTTTCTGATTATCTTATTAAGCTCTGCCTGCTATGTGTAATGCCTTCCAATTGGCTTCAGAAAGGTCTCCTATTACGGTTTAGATTAGGATCTGGAGAGGCATGAATACTGTTATGGAAACATATTCTAATTATAAATGGATGTGAATAAAAATGTAAAAATATATATATATATTTTCATCCTATCATCATCATGCTTAGCTAATATATTTTATCATGAATAAGCTCCTGAGGCTTTTGTGGTGAAAAATCTCCACCTACAGAAATAAGATTAAAGGTAACAAGCCATGTAACTGCAGTTAACAAAACATTTTGTAACATTGTTACATTGTTACATTACATTGTTACATTGTTACAAAACATTGTTACATTGTTACATTACATTGTTACATTGTTTCATAACATTGTTGTAACATTGTTGTGGTATTACAAATTTGGAAATGCTTAAACTGTACAAATTGTGCAGTTTGTAAACATCTATAAATGAGTTGTTAATGGTTAATCTAATAAAGGACAGAAAGAAAAGCACTGTGATTATGAACTTGCCTTTTACAGTCTCTTGGTTATTTCAAGAACAATTAAATAATGCCTTTACAGTATTTATTAATAGGTCAGTGAAAGTGATTACAAAATGATGTTCTGTCAATGCCTTGATATTAATATTACTTAACTATTATTGGATAACTTCAAACTTAACAATTGGCAGCTGTGGGAATCTTAAATCGATAAAGGTAAAATGTGAATTGGACAATTTTATTACTTCCAGTCCAATGTATATTCATTTTAACATTCAGCACCATGGCCTTAATTGTAAAATAATAATGAAACAATGGGAGTAAATTACTCTGTTAGCCTGAGCGTGAGGGCATAGAGGACACTGACATAATATATTGGAGCCTATTCAAATCCTGGTGCTGATAAGGGACCTCTCTCTTATAAAAGTTTCAACTGCACGGGCCTTTTTCCTTAAATGATCTCTGATTTAGGCAATTTCTATGCTCACAATATCCTGACCTTTCATCAAATGTGTTGACTGCATCAGACTGTATTCAGCCTATAGGCAACACTTCTATCTTCCCATCCTGCGGCTCTTCCTCTTCCCTTTATCAATTATTTTTAAACGTCAGCCTTTCAAAAACAGTTAGAACTGTAATGTCGAAGGAGAAACGCTCATTTCTTTCTTTCTTTTTTTTTTTCTTTTTTGAAATAAAAGCCTCAAGTATCATCTGCAATTACAGCATTCCTTGTCAAATATGTTTGCATATTCAATAAAAAACCTGCAGGATGTGGCTTAATTTAAGCAGCCTCATAGGCGACATGCAAGCTCCCTTCAACAATGTGCTGGAGAGAGATACCTTATTAGCCTTATTATCATTATTCCTCCTAATCAGAGTCCTCTACCAGATTGTTGTCCTCTGCCTAACTTTATTCTTTATCGTGTAGACACAGACCAAATAAACTCTGCAGAAGCCCATGGGTCATTGCAGCAGAATACAGACTGGTTGTGGAGATGGTAATAGACTGATGCTATGGATTGGGCTACCTCCTGACAGGTATGGTATCATGTCAGCTGAAAGGGATGGATGGTTGAATTAATGAGGGCAGGTAAGAAAGAAGAGGAGAGAGAGGGATATATGAACGGGAGCCAATGCTCTTGCCTGAAGTTTATTGGGGCATGGTGTGCTTCTTATTTGAACACTGCCCTTGATCTCATCGATCACTAGGCTATAGGCTACTTAATTAAAACTAACAAGCAGTGCATTAGCAACCTGCCAGCATGCCTTGTAGTTGCCGCATGACACCCTGAACGTGCGCTGGGATTCTGCTCTATATAAGCATCACCCCGGGGTGCAGGGTGCCTTATTTCAGATAGAGGTGAAACAGACAGTCGATTTAAAATGCCAAAAGAAAGATGGCAGGTTTGTGCACCCTGATTGAAAGTGAAGGCATTTCTCTCCCCGGCGCTATTAGAGGAGGAAGGGGGTGTGGGGGGCAGCCCTCAGAATAAAGGCAACCTACCTACCTAGGAAGGCCAGCCTTGAGCTTTATAGACGCCGCTTTGATCAGAAAGGCCGGTTCATCTCCCCCTTCTCAGGGACGTCACCGGATGCTGATGTCGTGCACCAAGTTTCTCTGAAGAGAGAGAGAGAGAGAGAGAGAGAGAGAGAGAGAGAGAGGAAAAGAGGTGGGGGGAGCGATGGAAGAAAGTCATGGGTGGCAGGTGGGTTTGGCAAGGTGTGGTAGTTGCTTGCCAGAAGCTTATTTGGAAGCCATGTATTTTAAAAAAAATCACATCATGGGAGCATTCAAGACCAGTGTTGCCTCTTAGCTGCTGGTTTGGTGGGCTCACATACGTCTACAAATGTATCACATAGACCTAATAATAATAGGTTGTCAGTCATTACTCCACTTGGCAACAGAAATGAATTGTATTTATAGAAGAGGGTTTGGATGTTTTAGAGGCAAATGATATTAAATAGTAGATGCAGGGACTTTGGCATTCCTTAGGGTTTTAGTGAACTGATGCTCTGAGGATGGAGAGTTGCTACTTTCGTTAGCATCCTCTCTAAAGATGAGATTGAAGCTGAATTATCCAAAAACTACACCCCACCCCATAACCCCCGATTCGTTTCCTCACAATTAGTCATTAGTAGTCAGCTTGGGTAAGAAACGGCAGGAAAGTTTTTGTTTTTATTGAGTAAAAAGTGCCCTCGAGGGAAATTTAGTTCACCTGATATCATTCACGGTAGGGGTAACCGAGTTATCGCGATGTTGTGAGGTTAGCGAGCATGCCAAGCGCCAGTTTTGGAAAGGGTGGGGGGTGGGGGGGGTAACGGGAAAGTAACGTAACGAGGACGGTAACGAATTACACCGACTGCAGAGTAATGAGTAAATTAATCACCTTACTTCTGATACAACTAACGAATAATCTATTTCTTATTTGAGCCCCAGTGCTGTGTTTTGTGGATGACTTTGCGACGACCTCTGTTGCAAATGCCCCCCCACCACCCCTACTCGCAGAAAATGGAAATGGCTTAGCGCTATCGCCGTTGCCCGGGCAACCATCTGAGTCCCCCATCTCGCGGTGGAGAAATGAGTTCTGAACAGGCTCGAGAGAGGCAGGGATTAAACATGATCCCGCGGACGGACTGTCAATCACAACCACAACTCACAAACCTCTCTCCATTTAAAAAAATATATATATGACAAAAAAAAATTACACTCTGAAACGGCGAAAAGGTGCAAACGAGCATTTAATTAGGAAAAAAACCCAACATGATAATGAATTAGGTGTGGTGCTGGCGCGAGCTATTAAAGCGGGGAACTCTTTCGTTTTAAAAACAAATCTGTTATCCTGCAGCGGATTTAGTGGTGGTCGTTATATTCCAATGCCAGGAGGCGATGGATTAATTTAATTAGCCCGATGAAGATTAATGACAATGCATAGGCCTGCTGCAGATAAGGCTACACTCTCAAAAAGGATGTGTCATTTCCAACATTGGGGGAAGCCAACTTACCTGAATTCAGTTTACCCAGCGTTTTATTTGTGGAATAGAGTTAACCCACCTTTTTTAGGCTGACCTAAATCTTTATGGCGTAGATTCATAGCACACATCATAGCAGGCTGTTGGGTTGTTTGAGGGTAGGGTAAGGGGAAAAACATAAAGTAATGATTTTTTTTTTGTATCATTATTTGTCTTTATATTGGTTGTTGTTGCCATATGACCGCCAACCTATTTATTCCCGTAGTAATATAGCTCATATTCTGGCCAGTGGCCAGTGTGAATTCTCCTCCTTTGATGCTATATTCCACAATACCATACAGTGTTATGTTCATTACTAATAAAAAATACTTTTTTACTCACCACTCGTGACTCGTGAAGTATTACCTGTTACTCCCTTGGAGCAGTAATTCCTTACACTACTAAAATCAGGGTAAGTCAGTTTCTCCTTTGAATTGTCTTGTCATCATTTTCTCTTGATAAAATCAAAGGATTACTTCCACCTTGAGAAAGTAAATGTTTTGGGGATAATTCAACTTCAACCTGACAACTGACGAGTAGAGACACTTAGTAGACACAAGTAGACACTTCTTCGATTGTAACTGTAACGTTATTACTGAAATTGAAACTTACTAATAAATAAACCTTACTTATTCGTTACACTGTGAGATTAGGCTACAGTAACGCCAGTGATGTAAAATAAAAAACAACCACCCCAAAATAAACAGAAGTCAGAGTATGGTTTTCAGAAAAGCATGAATTTATAATCATTCCTCTTAAAAGACCCTATCATCATACAATTTAGGCCTACACCGTTTTGATACTTACTATGATGTTTACTGTGAATTTACATCATACATATTTGTCTAAAACAGGGGTGTCACTGCATCTAAAATATTAGATATTAGAATAGAATATTCAAATATAACTTCCAAACCAAATTCTATAAATAGACTGAATTTCGGGGGACTACGTGAAGCAATGACTTATGATTGGTCGATGTGATGAATTAGTTGCAAGTCAACAAACATTCATCTTAAAGTGAACATTTTGTCCTGTAGATGTAACTTAGAAATAGATTTCCTTCACCATCGCTCTCCGTTATAATAATATAGCCTAAGATGAATAAGACTAAGCTGTGGAGAGTACCCATACCTTGTTGTACCCAATTGTCGCCCCTGACAAGAGTAATCGCAATACTGTAACGCGTTACTGGTGCCATGCCGGCGAGGCTGCCAGAGAGAGGGAGGGGAGCGGTGGAGCAGAGAGAGAGAGAGAGAGCGAGAGAGAGAGAGAGAAAGAGAGAGGGAATAAAATCCAAACTGGCTTGACCTCATGCAATTTGATATTTGCCTCTTTGACAGTCATTTAAAGGGGATCTGGAGAACCCGATAGCCGGGGACTTACACCCCTCCAAAGGCTTTCGGGACACTTTAGCCCGGCTCGGCTCGGCCCCGGAGCGCCAGTGAGTCGCCAGGCAGGGTGTAAACGTTAAATGTTAGCTATTTGTTCCGTGGATTGCGAGGAAAATCAAGCCAGTCTTTCATTCATTCTTTTCCCCCCCTCCTCCCACTCCCATTCCCCCTCCTCTGCTTTCTTTCTTTTTCCAGACTCCACAACCCCACAAACAGCCATTGACTAAAGCGGCTTAGGGAGTCTCCTAATAACGCTTTAACGAATTAAAGCAAGGGAGAAGTTTATAGATCGAAAAGGGGGGGTGGAAGGGAAATATTTTGTAATTGCTGAGACTGTATAGACAAAGGCTCCTGACGCGGTGGAATGGGAGGTTATCTGCTATCGTGGCGTTTCCTTATCAGCGGATAAATATTTGTATATCATGGGCAACTGGGGCTGTGCGAAACCCTCTAACGGCGTTGTTGTGATCGGTGCAACACGGGTGATGTGCGTGGAGATACCGTGCGTCCTCTGTACTGGAGGTGGAGATCCGGCGGCTTCAGCGCGGGGGGTCGAGGCGCTCTGCAACGCCATTTTCCATTACGAGGTTAAACGAGTGTGTGTGTTTTTAATAAACCGCTGCTCATTAGAGAGAGAGGGTACATTCCCCTGCAGATAAAAGGCAGGTTGCATTGCGCCGCTCTCTCTGGGGAAGACTCCTGACTGGATGTTTGTCCCCAGCTCCCCAGCCTTGCATCTCATTAGCTCATCTGCACATCTCTATCTGGGCCGCAGCATCACCCCGCCCATCAACCCCTATGGCCTATTTCTACACAGACAAAAGATTAAGATTTTCTCCTGCACGCTGAATTAAAGCGGGCTATTTTGGATACCCATTTTAAGCAACACCCGACGCGATGTGGTTGTTTTTCTTTCATATTTCTTTCTTTCACATCTTTCACAGTAGCCATCCAGTCCGGCGCAGGATCATTCTTGCTCAGCCAGGGAGGGGGCGTGGGGGGAGTGAGGGGCAGGCCTGCCTTATGCCCAGCCGCCCATAAGTGTCCATCCCCGGTTTATTTGACATGGCATGTGTCCCTGGGTATAAAACCGATAAACATCTGGCGGCTCTGCCAGGACATTGGAAAATGAGGGGTTGAGGAGAGGCAAAAAATACAAATTCATAATGAGAATAAAGATGGGCAGAGAGAGAGAGAGAGAGAGAGAGCAAAAGAGAGAGAGAGAGATGCTGATCAGCTAATTACAGCTGCAAATAAAATGCAAATGTATCCTGGCACGGTGAGCATGCCCAAGTTTAAACATAGCGCCATCCAGAAATTCAGAGACACACGGGCACTGTGCCAGCCGATGACTTCCAAACAAAGCTCGATTATCCTAACTTAATAATAAATATAATCATAACAAATATAATAATAATATACAATGATACAATACATTATATTCTATTATTTGTGTATTATTATTAGCTTTCATCATCAAGCTATTACCTTGACGTTAACAAACCTGTCCTGCACATTGCTGCCTCCTGGTCGTTTTGTCCACCTAGTTCAGCCTATTCCAGACCAGGCTACACCCTCCACCTCTCTAGCCCTTTCGAGAAAAACCCCCAACAAAAAAACAGAAAGATGGCATGCTTCCCAACAACAATGACACCACCGTGCACACGATGCTGCACCCATATCCAACAGTTACAGTTCCCACACTGTAGTCGGTGTTTACGCAGGGCCACATGCCTCCGTTTCCTTGTCGTGATTAATGATACATCACGAGCCTGAGATTAATCATAGAAAATTAAAAAATCTTGGAGGTGCTCATGAGAACTGCAGTAGTGGCTAGATCAGGTGGGTTGTGGGTTGTGTGTGTGTGTGTGTGTGTATGGGGGGGACGAATTAGCTTCATCGAATCTTTTTAGATGCAAATATTTTGTTATCTCCACTTTGCTGCACTGTTTTCAGTGTTTATGATTAATTATCTCTTCTTGGTGAAAAATAAATCATGCGAAATTAGGATCTAGCTGACTCCACCGGCGTAAGCAGAGATGGCAGGTCGATGCTGTTAATTTCAGGTTGAAATTGACACACTAATTATAGCGCAGAGTGCTGCTGGAACACTAGCAGGCAAGATTATACCTCTGTGCTTCTATTTTTTTTATCAGATCCCCCTTATATTTTACCAATTAAAAATCGTAAAGGCATTTCATTGCCCCGGGATAAAAAAAAAAGCAGCCTCTCTCCTAACATTGGCCATCACTTTCCCCCATCAGATTCATTGTGATGTATTAGATGCAATAAATTATCCCATGTAACAAAACATGGCGAGCTGAAAGGCTGATAATCTGCAGAGGGGAGATAAGGATTCATTATTCCAAATCATTATGAATCCAGCGTTGGCTGTGACTTCTTTCTTAATCAGCTTCTGTGATCCTGGATACGTGAAGGGAGCAGATAAGAGCAGAGTCGTTTATAATTCTCCCCACCTCGGCCTAATATTTTAAAATAAAATCGCAGGGAGAAGCCGCCGTAAAACACACACGCGCGCACTCACACGCACACACGCACACACACACACACACACACACACACACACACACACACACACACACACACACACACACACACACACACATTGGCTTAACGTTTGGAGAGCACACAGGACGAGAATAATAAAACACATTGAGAAAATAAATAAGTAAATAGATAATACGTGGCCCATACATTTTTGGAGGTGTTTTGTCTCAAATTAAGGTCATCTTATTCGACATTTACTGCGAAGAATCATGTAGGCAGAAAAAAGGACACATATATACTGCAGCATTTATTTCACATTTGGAATCGGAAGTGTCTAATAAAATTTACTCCAGTAGGCTATAAAGCTGGTCGCCGTAAATGATTTACTCCGTTTATACCCGCTAACAGGGCACAAAAAGCCACGATACAGCGGTAGGTTACAGATAAAACACTGCATTTGATTTTTGTTTTTTGCACCTCCAAAATCTGAAGGTGCAAAATGAAGTATGTGACTTAAAATGGCACTATTCAGGCCTATGCACGTGCATGTGTTACCATAATTAATCACTTCATAAAGGTGACATTATAACTCCTCGGTTTATCTGCTGATAAGAGTATACATATCAAATGGAAGTGATATAATTCACAGGAGTACGGGCCAGTGTGTGCAGGCTCTGGTTGTTATTATAGTACCGGAGGGTTTGTGCTTAGCTGTTGTCAGCCTCTGCTGTCACGCGGGAGCTCGCGTCAAATTCTACATTAATCACGCGATTTCACGGCGGCGGGCTCACGCGGGAGATGAGGCGTGTGACTTTGGACTTGGACCATCATACTCGCGCTCCCGTTAGCCCGGTTCGGAACGGAAAATGGGCCCGCAGTGTAATGTAATATAGCCTATTGTAATGTAATATAATATAAACCCCAAACGGGAGCGAGGCCGTAGTAGCCTATTTATATTTAATTTAGGACAGACTCGGGGACATCCCGCCGAATAAATGCAGTACTTATATCTTTATCTCAAAAATAGGGTAAATATTTTTTTTTTTTCCACATTTAATTGTATCCCATCATCCGAACAAGACAAAATTGATTCTCGTTATTTTCCTCATAATTAATCTTTTTATTACACCTATAATGTGGTTTAATTATCTGTGGCATAAATAGTGATTTAGCCGTTGTTTTCATTAGCTTATATCAAAGCCATCAGTATGCGCATTTATCACTGACGCATATTAACATCACCTTTATATTGAAATTGCGAATCTAATAAATTCTAAAATAAGCACTTTATTTGCGTCAAATGCAGATTAATAAATCATTACTATCTGGATGTGTTATTTTGTAATTCTATTTAGATATTGAAATACTAATTCCATAAATGAAAAGCTCGCCTTACCCTGGAAATATTGAATTATTCATTGGTTTAAAAAGACACATTTGGCTAGAGTCGCATTCGTAAGTTTATACAGCGAGGTTTGCGCCAATTATCTTTAATTTATTACCTTAATTGAATTTCTTCCCCAAAGATAGATTTGGGTGTGATCAGTTTACATTCTCCTTCAAAGAGTCAAGGCGCAACATGAGAGATACCAAGCCTCCAGCATCCTCTCTCTCTCTCTCTCTCGCTCCCTCTCTCTCTCTCTCTCTCTCTCTCTCTCTCTCTCTCTCTCTCTCTCTCTCTCTCTATCCTCAGTGTATTTCACAGAGAGAAGGATCGGATTTGCTTGGTGCTCCTTTCAATCAACCGTGGTGTCAATAAGCAGGCTAGTAGGCCTCTATATGCTCGGGGTAGTAAGTGTATGTGAAGCTTTGCCATTTCAGAACAGCTGCTAAAACCACTAGCCTTTTAATGCAGCTTCGATCGCATTACCATATTGACATGAGACGTGGGAAGACTTCAAGTTTGTTTGGTGAAATATTATTCAGATTTAATTGCTATGGATCAGATAGGTTGGGTGTTTCCTATGAACACTAATGTTGATAGTCTACACCAGCAGAGCTACATCTGCCCTTTGTGACAGGAGAAAGAAAGGCTTATTATAGGCCCTATCTCCTCCTCCAGCACAAAAGGATGTGCAACATTGTGTGTGCGTGCGTGTGCGCGCGCGCGCGTGACCCTCTGTTCAAACGACGGCTGCAGACTACATATAGGCACCTGATAAAGAGGCTCGAAAATAAATATTGGGAGCACGCTGAATGCCATGGCGCCCGGTCCTCGAGCACAAATATGCTACCTTTATTATTATTATTATTATAAACAGCCATATTAGAGCCTTTATCGTCGACTGCTGTGACCACATCGCCATCCCATATTGAGGTGGAAAAATTCCTGTGACCCCCAACAATGAAAAAATGTCTCTCGGCGTCTCTTGACGTATAGGGAGGCGTTCACGGCGGCCTCTGAGCTGTCTGCAACGCACGGGCGTCAATTGGGTATGGCGAGATGTGACACTTGCCTCGGTACATCTCATTGTGACGTTGTAGCTTTTATCACTTTAACGGAGAGCAGAGATCAAGAGAAAAAAAATAAAGGAAGCTAAATCGAAAAAAAATCACATCAGTGGAGTATTCAGGACCAGTGTTTGGTGACCTACATCTAGTAATTCATCAGCTTAATTAAATAATAATAACTTCTCAGTCATCAGTCATTGCTCCACTTTATCCTCACAAAATCCAGCCTATTTTAAAGAAGCAGGTTTAGAAATCGTGGTAAAGTGGTTATATTTAAATATGAGGCTGAGTAACAATTCAATATTCTTACATTTATTTTAGTTTACCATTGTCCATGATTCAGTCCAACGGTGTTATAATGCCATAACAAGTTCGCTATTGCTGCAACTTGTGTGTATTCACACCGACCCGGAAGAGCTCGCGTGTACAGTACAGTAAGTACGGTAAGAGGCCGTGCTTTGGTTGGCCCGTTAGAAGCGCGTCGAGTCCGCAGCTGGTATAGCCTATGTGCGCGCGTGCTTCTGCTCGTGGTGTTGTGTGACTCCGGGACCGAGGGCGCGCGCACCACGGCTTTTTTTTTCACCCCCCCCCCCCCCCCCAATCCACGTCTCGCTCTCTCTCTCCCTCTCTCTCTCTCTAAATGCCATCGGCGCTTCCATCTCTATGTCACTCTTTCTTCACATCTGCAGAAAAAAACCCTCCATCCATCCATCCATCCAGCCTCTACTACAGGTCAGTAAACATTTAGATTTCCTTAAGCCGGTGAATCCCGACATTACGTTTCCTGTACATGCTGTTTCCAGGAGGTAGCCTCGCTGTTGAGACAGTGTTATAGGCTGTCTATTAATGATGGGAAACTTTTCGTAACGGGGTTTTCTCATATGTTAGCCCGTATAGCGATTGCGTAAGTGTTCAGAAATGCCACGGTCGTTTTGGAACATTTCTGACTTGACCCCGTTAGAAGCGGCGATGGGACCGGTGGTTACACCTTCACTTCTCTCCAAATCAGCTGCCTGCACTTGATGAAACACTGCTGAGAATATAGGCTACTCAGCGACCGCCATTGTTGTCTTTAACGTCGCCCGTTTATGTTTGCAAACCAGGTGTGTTTATTGTTGGCTTGTATAGGCTGTAATTTCCTTTATAAAACAAAATTCGCTTTGATAATAATTGGCGACAGGCGTTTTTCCACCCGTATTCACGTGCTTGTGTCAAGATCGAGTTGGGACTGATATGTGTGACAGGCAAGTGTATTTCTGAAAATATTTACCTACCTCACACCGGCCCCAAAATAGCGCTGATGAGGGATTTTCATGACCTATTACCGCCTAAGTTGGTGGTATAGGCAGAATCCCATATAACCCGTGAAATTGATCTGATTACCTTGCCGGCGGGTCATAAAAAGGAGTCGGGCTTGCTGAGGCTGCGTTTTCCCCGTTATTAGTTTCCCCCCATCTCGTCTTGTGGTCGATATGTGTTGATATGGCGCAGAGAGTCGCCGTTAGAATGAATAGGATGCCAAATTAGGGGGCATCACACACGAGCTGTCACTGGCCATAGAGCTCGAGCGGTTATTTGCATGCAGAGAAGCAGAGCGCGCGGAGATACCTCGCGCACACCTCTGTTGATTCCAACGCCTGATTTTGAAAAATAGCCATAGCGGACACTCGCTTTATAGTGACTATTGTAATTTAATTTAAGTGTTGTAACGTCGTTTAAACCGGGATACAATCTACCACCGACCTCCAGCTTAGGCCATCCATGACAGATGAGCAGCAGGTACTGCGGGTTCATATATTATTTCATTTTATTGTCCAGATTTTGTTCTGTACCAGTCCGTTATTAACTTGTCGTTTTGGCGTTGTTGTTTTATATTGCCCATGTGTCTAAATTCAGTCAAATTAGGTCTGTATACTGTGTTGTTTCAAGTAGAATTAAAGTGACAAATACATGTACACAAATATTAATAGTTGGCTTTGTTTCTACGGGGGTTAAAAGGGGAGTAAGGCCTAGCCAAATGAAGGATTAAACTAACGCGTCTGCTAGAAAAGGCGACAACTGATAAACTCAGATAAGCATCGCTCTCAATTGGCAGACAGTTCCGTTTTTCTTTTTAAGTATGACACAAGAATGACACAAAATATTGACTCCTACTTTGCGCTCGGAGAAAGAGTAATATAGCCCAGTTCTCATTTCAATCATTCTAAGAAATTCATTTCAGTTTCATGCTCAAGAAGCAGAATTTCACGCCCTCGTTTTATTCTAAGAAGCCGAGCTGGTTCACATGCTGAAGCTTTTTTTTGTTTTTCTTGAAAGACTACAGAAGGTCAATAAATGAGTCACAGAGCAAACAGTGAAGCCTTTACCTACCTGCAGTGCCAAAATGTACACTAATATAGAGCTTAAACAATTAACGACTGATATTTTCTACCATCTACCCCACATGATCACGCGTTATCATTTTTAGTCCTTGCTGACCGTGCCATCACCACTGCTTTACCAGACAACACAGCCATTTTGTAACCTCATCAGAAATAAAAGCTTATAATCCTATCAGCATAGTTTTACAATTTTCAAATAATTTATTATCGCCTAGAAACATTGTTACCACGACTAGGTCCGATTTCTGCCCTCTTTCTTCTCTTATCAAGATAATAAGAGCAATATGATAGCGCCTGTTTGGACAGCTTCCCTTGCTATATTTAATTGAATCAAAGTGTAAAAAAAAAATCAAATATGTGACGACTAAAGTCCAGATGCCATAGCTTTGATTTAATTGTATTAATAAAATGGTAAATATTTTTATTTTATTTCAGGTCTTTTTTAGCGGTTTTGTAATGATGGCGTGTAAATGCATGAATAATTAAAATACGAGAATGATATAAAACACATTTTCATATATGAATATATTATTATTGTTATTATTAGTAGTAGTAGTAGTCGTAGTAGTACTATTTGTAGTATTTATTATTGTGTGATTTTATCTCCCTAACCTCTGACTAATCGGCTGATGACAGGAAATTATTATTGATAAGAAGAAAAATCATAACTATAGATGAGCCTATAGAGGAAGTTGAGGAAAACAATAAACACAGAGACGTTATCTAAAACAATGGCAATGGAATAATCCGTCGGTGCCTTAATTTCTCAGCCGCAGTATAGAAAATGTGTTGTGTCCTGATTTTAATCAGGGTTGCCTGACATAATCACTCAGAAATGATCTGTGCCAGAAACCGACTATCCACCGTCAACATTTACCAATCAGCCTTTACGCACAACACAACTGCTGTTTGTAGGCCATTAACTTCAAAATAGCCTAATGCAGGTTCTCATTTTGGACACACACACACACACACACACACACACACACACACACACACACACACACACACACACACACACACACACACACACACACACACACAGAGAGAGAGAGAGAGAGAGAGAGAGAGAGGGAGAGAGATGAACCCACTAGTTCTCCTTTCGTGGCGACAGTTTGGGATTATAAATGACAACTTTTTAAGAGAACCAGTCTCATTCTGTGCTGAATAAGCTCTGGCGTTATTGACACCGAGGCTTGGGAATCAAGTCATGGGATGGCTTCCATGTCCCATTCTTTAAGCTTCGATACATCCAGTCAAGAAACAAAAAACATAATCGGGATTTTAGGCTACATTTACCGTCATGTGTTGCCTCCGAGCACCTATAACGGGTACTTTGTGGATAATGGCTCCGCGATACTTTTCAAGAGGATAATTACACGAGTCCGCTGACAGCTTGACAATGGCAGCTACAGCAGTTTGCATCCAAGTTCAGTCTCAGGTTTGCCTGAGTGAGAAATGCTCTCTCTCTCTCTCTCTCTCTCTCTCTCTCTCTCTCTCTCTCTCTCTCTCTTTCTAGGTAGGCTATTGCCAAGTCTCTCTCACTCCGTGCTCCCATGCACCTTGATAAGATAAAAAACGAAATTGAAATATGTACGAATAGGCTATATCTAATAAAGTCATCTTTTACAGACCAGCACCTGAACGTGATGGCTAATGGTTTCTAACGTAACCTAATGGGCTTAAACATTTGAAATGTATGTTTCTAATTCCTGAAGTATAGCCTCGTAGTACCTTTATTAATATATATAGTATTGATCAAGCCGAGGGATATTCCATTTCATGCTGCCAACCCCGAGTAGCCATGAGGCACACGTACCATTTTTGTGCAGTCAATGAATCAGTAAATCTACCCTACCTGATATTAGACTGTCACAAGATAATGGTGATACGTGGTGCAAGGGCGTGCGCGCTCCCGCTTCCTAGAGGCTGCGCGCTGTGGAGAAGTTCATTTCCTGGCCGTTTACACCGTGGTGACGTCACATCCACTGGCGTCGCCGAGGCTGCCCCCCCCCCCCCCCCCCCCCCCCCAACACACACACACACACACACACACACTACTATTCTACTATTACATTCTGCCAATCTGAAAGTATGGAAAAGGCAAACTGGGAATCAGACACAGAATACTTCCCCGAGGACCAGTGCGGCTTCCCCCTTGCATTCAAGTAGAATAATACAAGAGATGCATCATGCCTCACACTGTGTATATAACTGACTATCTGGTCTGGTGTCAGGGTGAAAAGGTTAGGCTGCTCTTTAAATTAGGTACTTATGGATATTATTAAACACTGGAAAACGTTGAAACGCGCGATGATGTAAATCACTCCATCTGTAGCCTATCGAGTTACATTTAATGGACTGTTTTTAATAAATAATGACATGCCCCTTTGTTGCTTGTCTGTTTATCTGACGGATAGGCTATAGCCAATACATGCAAGTTGGGTGGAAGGATACTGGTAGGTTATCTGAGGCCAATAATAGTCTACATTAGGGATTTTTCTGACTAAAAGCTCAGTCTCCCAGGCGTCCGTGTCCGTGCCTGCTTCACGGTGAGAAAATCGACTCAGTTTGGATCTGCCATTAGAATAATGTGTCTGTCACCGCGAGAGGACGCACTGTCACAATTTTAAGAGCGTAAATGTCCCGCAACCTGCCATTGGCCATGAGCAACAGGCTCTGCTGCAGCTTTTCTTTTCTCTCTCTGCGGTGGTGTACAGATAAACTGCTACAGACTGCTTGAATATCTGCAGCCTTCATTCGGCACTGTAATCAAACAAGACTATTGAGACAAAAAACCCATTCTATTCTTTATCGTTTAATGAGGGTCTGTTACTTTAAATGCCTTTGTGCTTCCTCACTGTGTAAACTTCCCGATTTTAAATGTTTGTATTGCTTTGAATTAATACAGTATATATAGATGTTCATGTTTGTAGCCGACATTGTGGATGTAGGTTGTCATAACTTGCTAATAACCTGCATTACTCTTAACTTTGCAAACCAGGAAATGTTTTTATTTGTCAAGTGTGTACACTTTTGATACAAAAATAAATATTTCAAGATATCTAGATGTTTTTGCAAGGTCATTAAAAAATCTTTTGCAGCAGTTCTTCTGCATCTCTCCTGGTCCACGTTATATTCAATTAGGGCAGGCCCCTCCCCTATACTGATGACACTGACAGACCCTCCTTAAGTTGCGTCGCGCCACAGCTGTCTGCAAGCATTGAGCTGCCTGGCGCCATCCTGAAAGAATGCCTTCACTGTAAAAAAAGGGCTAGAGAGAGAGAGAGGGTAGAGCAAGGGTGAGTGAGCAACACCGACATATACACAGAGAGAGAGCGAGCGAGAGGAGCGGAGTTAATGGAGAGGGCTGCTACTGCGCACGAACAGAGATTTGATCAGTGAGTTTGACTTGCTGGTGCTGGTCAGTGTGCAGTAAAGCCATCTACTACAAACAAGCCTTGCGCCTATAGATGCCTCAACAACTTGTTGAGTTTGGCTAAAACGATTTTTTTGTTCAAGTTCAAGAAATCTGCGTGGGACCTGTTTACGATTTTGGACCTATTTATATGACAACATCTCTCTTGCATTTGTAATGTAGGGTATGTTTCGTGTATAGATATCTTATTCAACTCGGGAAAATTCACGTGAATGTGAATCCCCTGCCTATTTAGTCGTGAACAATTTGAGAGTTACGATCTGGTCCAGAAAATAAGACAATAAATTGTTCTCTCTATCTCCAGGTGATCGAAAGCAACGGCGGAACCTGTGGATTTAACAAACGGGGATTTTGGACAGATTGTTTCTTATATTGTGCCTCGTGTCGGTTTGCTTCGGTGTGCATGAACATTTGCTAAAAAGCAATGGAAGTAAGTGCGGATCAACCACGGTGGATGAGCCATCATCCCTCGGTGTTGAACGAACAGCATCCCGGCTCACACCACCCAGGCCTCGGCCACTCGTACATGGACCCTTCGCAGTATCCCCTCGCTGACGATGTGGATGTACTGTTTAATATCGATGGACAGGGGAACCATGTCTCTCCATACTATGGAAACTCAGTCCGAGCCGTCCAGAGGTACCCTCCTCCTCCACACAGTAAGTGTAGGGCCTATATAGGCCTTTTATTTGATAATCTGCAGATGGTGATGGTGAAACCATTTGCCATCATTTGGCCCTGACGGAGAAATGACTAAAACAATCCGCTGTACTCGCTGTATTTGGAATTATTTGCATTATTTGATTGTGGTTGTGAACCACGTTTTGGTTTTAGCCTGAGCAGACGTTTTCCTAAAACGAGATCGCTAAAATGTTGTGAAACCACGCCGTACACATATATGGTTTACCCCTGGCGTGTCAGAGGGCAGATATTTAACATGTGTAAACTCGCTCTGTCTTAGTACTGGTTATAGCATATTTCTATTCACACATATTCTTATTCATACTCATAAGCAGACAACTGACTTTCAAGGAAGTTTTTTTCAAAAGTCCGTGCGTACTTTTATTCTGCATCTGTTGACTATTCAGTTTCAGCTCTAAACAAATGGATTTGTTGGCACATAAGTTACAAACACTCCCGTCATACTTTGTAATGGCCAGTAACATTTTTACATTTTTGACGGTATGCAAAATATGTACTATAATTACAAGCCATTCATGGGCATACACAGAGTCGTTTCCTATACATATCTATAATGTGATATACATATCTGGAGTGTAGCCTCTAACTTCCTGAATAGTCAATCACGACATGGTTCATCTATATGAGGCTTTCGATAGAGGCTTAGCAAGCGCTCAGTCAGTGCATAAACGAAAAATATTGCACACGTGTGAAGCCACACGAAACTCTCTTGTTTCCCTTCTTATCATGGGTTCAAAGGATTCCTTAATGGCAGGGGTCCCGATACAAAATATTTTAAATTGCTGGAGAGAGCCAAATTTACCTTAACATACAAATTGTCTGTCTAAATGAGACAAAATCTGGTAAAGAAATATGAATTAATTCAGGTGTTAGGATGAGGGCGAGATTGCGATATTTAGGCATACGTATTGGGGAAATTGTCATCATACTTGAAATGCCTTGAAATAAATGTGGGATTTATGTGTGATTGAAGAAGGCCACGTTGTCATGTTTTTTTGTGCTGCGATCCAGGTAGCCAGGTGTGTCGTCCGTCGTTACTGCACGGCTCTCTGCCCTGGCTGGAGGGAAGCAAAGGCATCGCCCCGCACCACAGCACTTCTCCCTGGAACCTGAGCCCCTTCCCCAAGAACCCCTTGCACCACGGCTCCCCGGCAAGCCTGTCCGTCTACCCGTCGGCCTCCTCTTCCTCCCTGTCCGCCGGTCACTCCAGTCCGCACCTCTTCACGTTTCCCCCGACCCCACCGAAAGACGTATCTCCGGACCCGGGCATATCCACCCCGGGCTCCAGCAGCTCCGGGCGCCAGGAGGATAAAGAGTGCATAAAGTACCAGGTGACCCTGGCCGAGAGTATGAAACTGGAGTCAGCTCACAGCCGGAGCATGGCATCTTCTGCCCACCACCCCATCGCCACATACCCATCCTATGTCCCTGAATACGGCCCAGGCCTCTTCCCACCAAGTAGCCTGATAGGTGGGTCATCTTCTAGTTATGGTTCCAAAACAAGACCAAAAACAAGGTCCTGTTCAGGTAGGCGTGTGCTTTATTACATTCCCATTTGATCTAACATTATTCCCAAGATTGCAGCCTTAATGATAGCAATGATACAATGTTTAATCTTACTATATAAGTAATCTGCTCATGACCAGTTCATTCATTCTTCACATCAACAACCTCTCCCGTTGGGGCTAAAGGCCATGCAGGGTAACTTGTTTTCTAATGGAGGCCCATGTATATGCCTTAAAGCTCTTTCATTTCATCATCTGATTAATCAGAGGTTAGCAGATAAAATCACAACAACAACAACAACAACAACAACAATAATAATAATAATTGTATCGCATGACATAGGTTTCACCAACCTCAAACACTGCCAATTGCAAATCAAATCTATTTCTAATCTTTTTAACTTTAAAAAAAAAAGCATGCTTTGTTAATTTCGTTGGATAACGAAGGCGAATAAAAAAGCAAAACAATTATATTCTACAGAGTGTGTTAAATGCACTGGATTTTTTTTTTACAAAATTAAATCAACATGACGCAAATGAGTTCAGAGTTGTAAGCTAAGCATAATTTAGGTCAAGTGTTTTTTCTTTCCTGCTCTATATTTTGACTAACAGAGAGAGAGACAGAGGGGAAAGTCAGCTCTCTGGGCTGTGTCGCCCCGTTTATATGTTTAAGATAATCCCATTACTGTCAGACCAGTGCACGCCACAGTTGCATTGTTTATCCAGCGCCGGTAACGTTGGTAGAGCACCGGATGCTGCTCGTTCATTCATAGGGAATAACGGGTGAACCGTCGCCGTGGCAGAATGCACCACTGCCGAGGGAGGGGAGGGAGTGAGGGGGATATTTCCAAATTGGAGGGATAATTATTTTTTTTAAAGGTTATTGCACTGCTGAAAACCAGTTTTCTGTAATGAGATTAATATCAGTACCACATGCACGGCTTTGATGAGAATATAGAAAACAGTGGATTAGGTTGATGCATATCATCGGGATTATTCAGCATCATGTATTGGCCTATTAATGTAAATAATGATTTTAATTCGGGGGATAATGTGAGATAATGTGCGTTTAAAGATATTTCCCGATTTGAAGGGACTCCCCTTTTCAATGAGGTCACCAGTGCGTCTGCACCATGCAAACGGAGTATTTTAAAGAAAGCACTCAGAAACATTTTTCACCAAACCCGGAACGCGTTGTGCAATACAAAATCCCCACAGTATAGGCCTATATTTCTTTTCTCAAGCCCCATGCATTGGATCCGCTACAATATACATTTGATTTGGCTGCCTTAGACAGCGTCTTCACTTGAAAAAATACCATTGATTCACAGTTGTCGAGGTCCCTGCACGTCTGTCACATCTAACACGGCGCGACCAGAACTGACGCATCTCTGTCTCTCTGAAGAAGTGGGGCAGGTTTTTGCATTCGAAAAGTGGAAGTGCAGATTCGTAAAAATGCAGAGTTTCGGCATTGCACAAAAGCCCTGTATGCTTTCAAATAATCTGACTGCGCTGCACCGTTGTTTCAGTTTCAGACCCCCTATAATGAAACTGTTACTGCGCCTCTCACCTGTCGGTGTCACTAGAGAAGTGTCAGTCAAAACCAAACACTCCTTCAGTCATTTCAAAACACAGGGGTTAACTTATCCGAAGACTTAATAAGCACAGATAAAATTGAGACATTATTATTATTTAAAGGGGACGTTGTGCTGGTGAGAGAAAGAAGAGGGCCTATTTTACTATATATTTATCAGGGACCACAGTGGATTCCGGATAGTCTGCAATCCCATTCAAAGAACCATCGTTTGAAGTTATTGTCATTTAACTGAATGGTGTTTGATACTAGCCAAATGGACCTTAACGCAACTGGTTTATTCAGCAACACTGATCTTATGTGTTTGATGCATTTTTAAAATAATATCACTGACACTGCTTTTAAATTCATGCTATACAATATCAGCAATGATCCATTTTACATCTATTATTATTATTATTATTATTATTATTATTATTATTATTATTATTGTCAATATTATTGTTATTATTATTGCTATTATTATCATATAACCACTTTATATAATTATTGCATGCTTTAAAATCGCATTATATTTCTAGATATTTTACTAATTTTCTCTTCTCAGCATAGATTACATGGATCAAGAATACATTATTTTGAGGTTTAGGGACCAACTGATCTGGGCGCTGTCTCCATGTTTTGTGTACGTGTGTGCGTGTGTGTGCGTGTGTGTGTGTGTGTGTGTGTGCGCGCGTGTGTGTGTTTGTGTGTGTGTACTGTTGGCTCTTGCAGAAGGTAGAGAGTGTGTGAACTGCGGGGCCACGTCGACCCCGCTGTGGAGGCGGGACGGTACGGGTCACTATCTGTGTAACGCCTGCGGACTCTATCACAAGATGAATGGGCAGAATCGCCCTCTCATCAAACCCAAGCGACGACTGGTACGTTTCTGACACATGTTTCTATTGATGACATTTCCGTTTCTCTCTCTCTCTTTTCCCCTATCCAGGAAGAAGTAGGCCTATTAGCTGCAGGAAATTGACTCGACAAGTGCAGGTCTCTGTTTTCAGATACCATAGCAAACTGCACAATTCTTGATGTAATGATGATGCCATTTTTTATTTGCCCCAGCTTTCTTTGATTCACAGAATGCCCATTTATTTTGTTTGAACAGTAGACCTTATACCGTGGTGCATTGTGGAGATGTTTTGTCTCCAGTAAAGGAAAAACAGCTTTGGTTTGGTAGCTGTGCTGCAGGCCTACATTACAGGCATAGTGAGCTCCATATTATAACAGGGACTTTCTCATTTTAACAGTTAGGTTACACTTAGGCCACACAAGTCTTGTGATTACTTTGAGGTGTAGACTATCTTCCAGTGTGTAGTATTTCAAGGGAAGCGTAAAGAGCTGCATCTCAGCTCAGAGAGACAGAGACTACGGCTGTCCAGTTGTGCTCTGGACCTCTTCTCTCCTTCGCCTCTAATGTGAAAACCCGACTTCCCAGGAAAAGGCTGCCGGATATCTGAGCAGCGCAGATAAGTCGCTTTTAACAACACAGCCCGCTTCCCCAGTCTAAACATAAAGGCTGCGGAGTCCGACCCAGGCCAGCACAAACTCACGACTTGAGATTGTTTAGTGTTACAATCCCTGCCTAATTCATGGGCGTCAGTATGGCAAGGGCACTATGGGCACTTATCACATCTTAGAATGTAGTGAGACCAAATTTGAACTCAGTTTTTCATCATTGTAATTAAAGGCAAAGATCAAGCAAAAATCGCAGGATATGTATTGCAAGCCATAAATTACAAATCTCACCATTCAGGACCATTCAGGTCTAATGTTCCCTATAATGTGATAGTTTGGTGAGCTACGTCTAATAATTTATCAGATCGACCAAAATAGATATTTTCAGTCATCGTTATTGCTACACTTTGTTCCCAGAAATTCAGGCGATATAAGCGGGTTTGGAGGTTTTTGTGGCAAATTATATTAGACGCAGGGACTTTGCCATAGATTAGGGTTTAGTGAATTGACGCCTGTGGCCTAATAGCCTATTCATAAATCAAGAGTGGGAAAAGAAAGAGAAACGATGGAGATATTGCGAAAAATAAAATAAAAGTGAAGATAGGCAAACGGGCTTTAAGAGGGCGGCCAATGTCAGATATAATACTTAAATTAAATATAGACTTAATAGACAAACTAAGGCTTATTCTCGCGCCAAGATCCTCCAACCACGCAGCAGCAAGGGTTATTCGGCCACCAGATGTGGATAATTGGAAATCCCTTCCAGAGATAATGTAGTCCCGTTACGTAGTGTGTCCTTTGCGGTCACCTGTCTATTGATTGTTTTTAGAGATTATAACATCAATGTCAAGCCATTGCAACAAACTGGGTTCTGAGGCAAGCAGTTTAATCCATGGGAAGACAGAGACTTTTCACTATGTCAAAATGAAGTGTATTTTTTTGTCAGTAGCCTAAAATGGGGCTGAGATTTTCCCCAACGTTTTGATTATGTTCTTTAATTGGCGTGCAGCTTCAATGAATTATCGCCATATAGTTTATCATTTTCATCCATAGCATCACCATATCCATATTATTATTGTCCACGTTTTGAAACAAATCTATTCTGATTGCGCATAATCAGCATCCTATGGTAAAACAACCAAATCATCCTGCACGCTCTAGTAATGCTTGCAACTGCCTATTATTTAAGACACGTTTTTTTTTAAAGTTTGATTCCAAATGTATACGAACATGTTTAGGTTTAGCTTTTTTTCATTTTAATTGTTTGATGTCATGATGCCAATATTGAAGCAAGCCTTCACGGTACAAACACTACTGTTACTCACGCACTTAAGGGGAAATTTAATCAGATTTAATAGCTTCCATTTCAAGGCACTGCTTTTATGTCTTCTGCAAATATTTATTCTTCAGAAGGTATGTGCCCTATGACGCTATTTTTAGCCTCGAGTCAAAACAGCTCTGTTTTTGGTATTTCTGTATTTATTTCAAACTATTTTAAGCTTTTACTGAATGCTAAAGGAATTCCTATGGGTGGAATGGGTGGTTTGGTATTATGCTATAGTCTTTGACCAGTGCCAAACCAGCCAGAATAAAATTTGAACTTCCGGTCAAAAACCCCTAATTGGCGAACATGTTTCAAGTACAGGAGTGCAAATAAATAATGCATTTAAAGAGGAATTTGTAGGAAATGAAAATAATTATCTTTTTGCAAAATGCTTTTTTTCACAGTATATATTAATAGCCACATACACAATGTACAAGTTGCCATATATACAGGATTGCCAAAATTATACAAATAAATTGTCAAACACCAAACACCAAATGCCCTGAATGCTTGCCATATTTATTTGGCTGTTAAAGTCCACAAAGCACAAACCTATAAAGTGTATTTAATCAAGTTAAGTGGCATAAATGTTCCTAAAGGAATGGGAGCCCCTAGATGTTGTTGTCACGTTAGTCAGAATAAACTTTTTTTGACAGGCTATATTATGGTCATGTGACTTATTTGGCCTTTCTGTCCTCTCTGTTTTTCCGTACAGTCCGCAGCCAGGCGGGCAGGGACTTCATGTGCGAACTGTCAAACGACAACGACGACGCTGTGGCGGAGAAACGCCAACGGGGACCCGGTGTGTAACGCCTGCGGCCTGTACTTCAAACTGCACAATGTAAGCAATACAGCTGCATATGCATTATAGTAAGATATCTACTAACTTATCTAAGCATGCCTCCCTGTTTCATTTTTTCTCCCTTTTCAAAACCCGCCCTGCCTTTCTTTTCATACCCATCTCCACTGCTCTGTTTTCCTTCTCATTCTGCATTCTGCCCTATTGGGCACCTTTCCCCCATGCGCTATGAAGTGTGAAAATTTTATCTGACTCGTCCCTGCAGAGAATTTCCGGGGCACAGCGATAACAAACACTGCAGAATTAATATGATTTATTGGCAGTAAGTGCGAATCTAAAATGTATAAGAGCCGAAGTGAACTGAGCCCGCAGTCGCCTTGCTGTTGAATATTAAAGAAGGGGCTTAATTAAAACTCGATTAATTTCCAGGCCGATTTTTATTTCTGGCCTTTTGGTTCCATCCGCACCAGGGAGTTGGAGTCCCCCCTCTGACCACCAATCCGTCGGATTCGTTTTGGGTTGGTTAGTGCCTCACCACATCATTTCACATCCTCAATCTGAAAACCCCAGGGACTCGTTTATCTCTCTCTCTCTCTCTCTCTCTCTCTCTCTCTCTCTCTCTCTCTCTCTCTCTCTCTCTCTCTCTCTCTCTCTCTCTCCTCTCACAGGGCTGTGCAGAGAGCTGTCACTTTAATTCAAACAGCTATTGTAGTTGAGTATAGTAGTAATAATTTATAGTAGCAATAATAATAATACAAATAAGAAATACTCTGAAAGTATGTTTAGGTAGTATTTTCCCCTCACAGAGACAGGGGCAGCATTGCTTTCAGAGTTAATCAGATAAAGGTAGCCTATATCCCACATCCTTGTGTGTAAGGGGAAGAGTATCCCGCTACGCTACCCTGCTTGTCACGCAAGCACTCCCTGTTAAATCATTTTCCCATGTTGCTTTTGGCAGATTGTTGGGGACTGGAGAAACCGATTCAGGCCAAGGTTATAAGGAGAGTGGAATAATATTTCCCAGTTACATAGTGGCATTTGAACTGACCCCGACCTCGGCGTAATTGTGAGATTAGTTTATTTTGGTAAAGCTAGACTTCTGTTTGGGCTTTCTCCCTTTGAAACAAATTCCACATTCTTCATGGGGAATTTAGTGAAGTCCCCTTTGCCTGCTGCACATGAGCATCTGATGCACATGTTGTCCATGGCGGCCGACCAAAACACCTCATGGTAGAAGTCTGTTTTGTCCCGCAACCAGCGGCTCAGATAAGAAGCCTGTGAAAACAGAAAAGTTGCCACAAACATGAGCTCTTGTTGACACCCAAAGCAGAGATTGTCCCTTTGTATACATGGGTTTTCTCAATGCTTTTGAAAGTGTTTCCTCATCTTTCATTTCTTTGATTGAGGTGCAGTGCGGTCAGCTTTGACACCTCTGTACGGGGGGTTGAGGTTTCAGGTGCTTAGCTGCTGGTGTGGCGAGAGAGGATGTGAGGGGCTGTGTTATGTATTCTGTGGTGGTCATTGACTCAAACACACCGGCTTGGCTTTTGTTTGATGTGCTGGGGCGGTGGCCGAGCGCAGGCCGGGGGCCCAAGGCTTCTCTGTGAGATGGTAGACATCCGAGCATCAAAGAGCAGAGGCCTGACCAGCTTTAGGTGGGCGTAGCACGCCTTGCTGTTAGAAGGAAGGCAGAGAAAGTCCCCCAGTATAGAGGCACATCTTAGAGAATGAAACCACATCACTGGGGGAGCACAGCTCTCTGCCCTCCACTAATCATCTAGGCCATTCTGCTTAAAGAGTCAGCGAAAAATGCCAATGTCTCAGACAGTGCAAGAGTGAAGAGGAAATCCCTGTTCCCATTTCCCCGGGAAGAACCGCTCAGAAAGATCAGGAAGGCAGTCGGCCTCATCCACCTCCCCTCATAATCCTGCCTAGAGCAGAATTCCATCATCCAGCTCTCATTCCCGGCTAAACCTATGCCGGAATATGGCAGCTGGGGCCATTTTGGCCAAGAGATGGCCATGTGGTTGAGATGGAGGGTGGAGAGGAGGACTTGGCCGATGCTGGCGGTCGTCATGGCCATGTGTCTCTGTGGTCGACTGGCTACACATTAGCTGCCAGACCCTTCCCCGTCTCTCTTTTGCACACATTCTCTCTATCTTCCCCTTTCTCTCTCTCTCTCTCTCTCTCTCTCTCTCTCCCCCTCTCCCTCATTCTGGCATGGCCATAGCAACAGATCCAGTCCAGCTTAAGGGAATCAGCATTTAAATCCAGACGAATGCGGACAACCCCAACACAGAGACACACACACACACACACACACACACACACACACACACACACACACACACACAACCATCTTTTTCAGGAGGGGACCGCCAGATCTGCCCCATAATGGGACTCCATTACATATCATTATGTCTCCCCAAAACCCCAATCTGTCTCTAACACAACTAAAAAGCTCACTGTATGCCACATCCTCTTGTTTATTTTGAAACTTGCTGACACTCCTCAATTAAGGTTTTACATTTCTTTGTTGTTGTATTGCTTAATGGAAACTGACCCAGAACAATGCATGGCAATACTTGTGTTGAATGTACTGTAAACTGAATCTCCACTAACCCTCTGAGAGAGCTGTCAAAATGAGATGACAGTGCAGAAGCTCGATACTTACCGGCCATTTGTCTTTCCCTGTGAGAACAGATCAACCGACCTCTGACCATGAAGAAAGAGGGGATCCAGACCAGGAACAGGAAGATGTCCAGCAAGTCCAAGAAGAGCAAAAAGTCCCACGACAGCATGGACGACTTCTCCAAGAGCCTGATGGACAAGAGCAGCTCCTTTAGCCCGGCCGCCCTGTCCCGCCACATGTCCTCCTTCCCTCCTTTCTCACACTCCGGCCACATGCTGACCACCCCCACACCCATGCACCCCTCCGCGAGCCTCCCCTTCGCCCCCCACCACCCCTCCAGTATGGTCACTGCCATGGGCTAGACATCCCCCGTGCTGCACTACCCTGACCCTCGGCCCCCGCCGCCACCACCACCACCACCACCACCACCACCACCACCACCACCACCACACCCCCTCGGTACCTCTGCTGACCTGCTTCCATGTCTTAAAAGACTGATAACCTGCTCCTCGGCCCCACCTAAGCTCCGCTGTCTCACCACCCAGCCACCCCACGAGCTGACCTCGGTGTGAGAGAGACAGGCGTTAGGTTTCATTGTCCTCAGTTCTATCTTATTTTTATAAACTCAAAAGTGTACCTCTGCAATATGAATGCTTTGCAGACTGACTTGACTGTGGCGTACTGACCTCCGGGAAGATGTTTTCCTCCAACCAGAGAGACGAGAACATTTTCTCTTCAAGCCGCCACCCACATACAGACTGTCCTCCCAGCTGATCCCACGACAAGGAGCTCCATTTGTGTACAAAAAGCCATTTTTTTTCCACACGCAGACACAAATATTACAAAACAGACATGACGACAGTTAACTTTTATGATGCCCTCACCCTTTCCCAGCCCGCCTGTCCTCACCTTGCACCTGTGTAACAGGAAACCCTGTTCCCCTTCTTCTGCTGAAGACGAGTGGAGACAAACTTTGAATATATTTGTACAAATTGTATGAAATACAGTACATTTAATGAAGACTTTTTAATTAAGTAAGAAAAAAAGGAAACATGCCCCTGGGCAGCTAACGATGAGAAGGGTACGAGTCATGGTAGGTGGAGAGACTTGCCGCCGGAGGAGAGGATGCGTCCTGGAGAGAAGAGAGGGAGGAGGTGAAACGACTAGAGGGAGAGACTGAGAAAGGGCAGGCGTCTGTTTTTGCCTGCTGGAGTTGTGTTGCATTAAGTTTGCAGAGAGTCTACGGCTCTGACTGCAGGCGTCTTTTTTTGGATGTGCTATAGGTCTCGGGCAATTGGTTTGTGTTCACACACACACACACACAGACACACACACACACACACGCACACATACACATACACGCACACACTCACTGCCACATTGGATCACCTGAAAGACTTTCTTCCTGCCCACAGATTATATGCATTGTGAAAAAAGTTCCTGTATTTGTTATTTGTATGTATAAATCAGAGTACCAAAAATACGAAAGAAACAAAGATGTAGAATTATTTCTTTATGTTATGCAGACTGAATGGTTGTAAAAATTTAATAATAATCACTAGTGTAAAATATGACTGCTTTTTGTTTCGTAATTTTTTTCCTCTTTGAAAATAATAAACTAGTTTAATCTCTGTTGACATGTTAGCCTGTGGTTGAGAGCCTTCTTTTCTGTCTCTGCACTGTGTGATGTTTGACACATAGTGCCACCCCACCCCCCCCCCCCCCAACCTGTGACACCCTGCCATTTTTACCCAGCATTCACAGCAACAGCTCTTGTGGTGGAGCACACAAACAGGAAGAGCAGAAATAAACAGTGGCAATGGAGGAACGAATCACAGGGCAGGGTCACAGGCTAGGCCACACAAGGCCTGAAGGGACTTTTGTCTCATACTGATACATAAATACAAGCAGAATGTCAACACGTCCAGCTACCTGTCACTAGTGGAGTCATTCATTGGTTGAGGATGTATCAGTAAAGGGCATCAGCTCTGACTCATGTTACTTTCAATGTAAATTCTCTTTGAAATAATACGTTTGGGTGTCACATCCTCACGCCAGCGCCTGAAAACAATCAAACAAATTGACAGATGAAAGCAAGAAGATACTTTCACCCCTTTACAGTGTAGTTTACTGTACCTCCATCATATTAAGCTCCAACGAATGAAGCCAAACACCAACGTTCATCCACAGCGAGTGTAGCTATTTCAGCTACGTGTAATTTGTATTGCTGAGAAACGATTCAAGTGACTGGGAAGGAAAAGAGGAACTGCGTCTTTGTTCCGACCGCTAAATTAACCACAGAGTGGCTGGAGTTTCCTCAATGCTTGAATTCTATCACCCTTCCTTATTGGCCACACCACACAATGCACTCAAGCCCATGTCCACAATATATCAGACTCTTCACAGTAAAACGGGGAAACGAGCGAAGACATTTGTTTTCTGGTGGCTTTCTTTTACAGTCGATCCACTAATATTACCTCGGAGGTATATCAAGTAGCGCTGCAGCGATATCGGAGACGGCCCGCTAACACACTGCGACTGACTACTGGTGGCAGAGGTGGGAGGGATGCTGCCTTTGATAAAAGCCTGCTAACAAACACAGATGATGCACATATCACAGTGTTGGTGCGGATGCTGGGGGGTCATGAGGTCCAGCTGTAGCATTTCCCCCCTATACATCCCAAGGTAAGCAACACGTATGATGCTCACCAGAAACTATGGCCTCCAGTCAAACACAAATCAATTATATTTTCATAAAAGCATACGTAGATGTATTTTTCTTTGAAGACTCTTCCCTCATATATAACCTACAACAAATTAAAAGGTGGGTAAACTGAATTACTCCTCCTTATTTCAGGTCTCTTCAGATTGTCCTGCTCTTACGCAACACACACTATTGTTAAAATGGATTCCCACTCCAAAAAAGATTTCCATGCGGCCGGTTTCAAAACCACATTTCCAACAGTGAATATATTTGCTGGCATGCCAAATTCAACTGCTGCAGCCCTTTCATACCTCCCGTCAGAAAAAAAGGCCACGCAGAAGTCAGGTATTTGCCGTCATTTGTTTCTGAGCCTCTGTGTCCAATCGGGAGATTTGCTCCCTGTGTTTTAATAGCCGGGTCAAGGGGGCATGCGGAATGAGAATGGGAATAGTGTGTGTGTGTGTGTGTGTGTGTGTGTGTGTGTAGAGGGATTGAAGGGAGCTTTGCCCCGTGGTGGGACCCGATGGCCTCTGGCTGACCTTTCCCTCTGGTGTTTGGCTCAAGGGTGAGTGGAAATGCAGCGACTGAGTCAGGTGAGGAGCCTCGGTGACTCTCTGTGATCTGTTATCGTCTTTCCTCCGTCAACGGCGTCACAAACTATTTATTTCCCCTGTGCGTGTCTGTCTCTCTCTCTCTCTCTCTCTCTTCTCTCTCTCGCCGTCTGCCTCTCTTCCCGGGTCTGCCTCTCGTCTTTCAGGTGAGGATGATGATAGATTTGTGTGTGTAATCAGCTCTCAGAAATAGTCCGTCTTCATCCAGGCATCACCTCTGTCACCATCGGCAGAGGTCAGGCCAGAGGGTGAGTGTGTATGTGTGTGTGTGTGTGTGTGTGTGTGTGTGTGTGGAAGGGCCTCGCTTAGAACGATTAAACAAGCTCTTTGATGCCTTCATCATACATCATCCGATCATTTTCAAAGAGTATAATAGGTAAAAACCAATAAATATGATAACTACATGATTTATATCAAGGGTACTAATAGAAATCGACCTTCTGCATTTGATTTATTACCAAATGTGTTGAGAAAATCAATGAGTTACTGCAGACCCACCTTACTTTGTCTTTGCTGAGATGTATATACCTCCCAGACGATACACTTCTAAACATCCGGTCTCTGGGTGGAGCCGTGCGCTATAGTTCCCTTTCATGCAGGCTTATAATGTGTTTTTTTCTCCTCTGTGATCTTTGGGTTTGAATTTGTGGGGGTGAGCCTGTCAGCGGTGGGATGCATGCAAGGCCGCATGTGGTGGAGCTGGTTGTGCGCTGTGGGTTAATGGCTGTTAAACGTCTACCTTCTCTCCCACAACCGCCAAACCCCACCGTCGAAGAAAACGCATTTCAGGTGTTTTTTCCTAAAGGGACGTATAGTGTGTCTGTGGTACTCAATACTAGTATATAATGACCTTATTGTACTTTATGGTATTTGTGATCTACTATGGTATCACGGTAATATTCCTATAGGGACGTATAGTGTGTCTGTGGTACTCAATACTAGTATATAATGACCTTATTGTACTTTATGGTATTTGTGATCTACTATGGTATCACAGTAATATTCCTATAGGGACGTATAGTGTGTCTGTGGTACTCAATACTAGTATATAATGACCTTATCGTACTTTATGGTATTTGTGATCTACTATGGTATCACAGTAATATTCCTATAGGGACGTATAGTGTGTCTGTGGTACTTAATAGTGAGTTTACAGTGATCTTATTGTACTCTATGGGGTTTAGATCTCCTATAGTATCACTGTAATATTGCTATAGGGTGTAATATGTTGTTTATTGTATTGTAGTGTCTTTCTAAAATTTGATCATAGGATTACTACAGTCCTCGTTCAAAGGGAATGGCTGTAAATACAAGTCTCGCTCCTCTTTGCTTAAGAAGACCTCGAGCCCAAAACGTGAGGGATGAGCCGCAGCGGCATTGTGGGAGTTCTCTCACTTGTTCCGAGACCCCCTCGCCACTTTCAAAAGAGCAGCCTCGCGTTGCATTGTCTCCTTAACAATCGTAAATTTGAACCATAATCTCCCGTCACAACATAGCAGATAAAAGATAATTATCTCTTTTAGTGAGGTGCCCTGGGGCTTCTTGGACGGCCTAGCAGACAACGTGCCTAAACCCTCATCCCACACACACACACACACACACACACACACACACACACACACACACAGGCTGGGAAGACTGCTGCTGCTATGCTGAGAGATTCATCAACAGATGAGGTAGAAATGCTCTGGGTGTTTGCGCGAGCGTGTCTGGTGTGCGCACAAATACATTCCTGCACCGCGAACCCTTTCTCCTGTAGCTTTGAATTATCGTGTGATGTATTTGCCAAGGTTTGGAAAAAAAAAATAATTTGCAGCATACAGCAGCGGGTAGCACCGGAGGAGGTTTGCGGTGTCAAAGTTCACCGGTTCACTTTGGGAGCGCCTGAGAGGTGCGACCCCCCCCCCCCCCCCCCCCCGTGGTCTGTGACAGGGCGTGTCAAGAGGGGAATGAATGACGAATGAACGACTTGAGAGAGGGCAGGAAGGTGACGAGGCGAGGTGTTTTAAGGGAAGAGTCGGGGCATGGCGAAATATGCTTTAACCAAGGGGTGGAAAGAGTACTGAAGATGAAAGATGAAAGTAGAAGACAAAAAACTTCTGCTGTTCGAGTAAAAGTTAGCTCATTTGGAAAGTTCCTTTAATTGAAAAAAAAAAAAAACATGTAAAAAGAAAAAAAATCAAGTAAAAGAAAAATACTCAGTTAAAGTAATGAGAGTAATTCATTATTTCCACCCTCTTTACATTCTGATCCGAGGAAAATAGTGCCACCAAATGTGAAATAGTCTCCCTTGTACCCCGTGGTTGACTGGTTGGGTATTTCCCAACCTTCCCTCCTGTACAACACATCCTCTCTGGGAAATCTGATCGTTTACCCCTCGAGTCAACAGGTTCTCCATCTAACCCCGCCCCGCAGCACCTGCGCGGTTTTCGTTTCGGCGCGTTGTTGCCGTACCATCGTGACATGTTTTACTGCCTTGGCCCCCGCGTGGCCCCGGTCTAACGGACAGCCCGTCTCTCCCAGCCCCCGAGGCCAAACTGAACTTCACGTGTCAAAAAACAAAAACCAACAAAAAAAAAACCCCCCTCCCAGGCAGCAGCAGCAGCAGCAGCAGCGCATTTGCATGGGCCTGCGTCCACAACTGTCACTGGGGTTTTACGCAACCTCGTGTGATGCTCCTCGCAGCCAAATCACCTAAGCCACAGAGCAACCGACTGATAGCTGACAGGCACCTCTTAGCGCATCGCAAATCCACAGAAAGGTAGACTAGACAGATGTTTGCGTTTTGTTCATTTGGCCGCAGCGCCAAGGGACATGCATTAGCTAAGCTGCGCTTGGTGACAGGATCTTGGCAGCATCTGCAAAGGTGTGTTTGAAGAGTGTGTGTGTGTGTGTGTTGACTGCCACTCTGGTTCTGTCTGCGCCAAGTCGTGCATTAGTCACCTATTAACAAACGAAACTGGCTAGGAAAGCAGATCTCTGGGGGCAGATGCTTGTGCCTGTGCTTTGCTACCGCTAGCCGTTTCTCATGTCAGTGTTGTTTTGCTGGTTTCAGAGTACATACACTACAATGAGGGCTAGACTGATACATCGTTTTTTCCAATATCGGCCCAATATCGGCCTTTGTGGTCCAGTCAGAGTTTGGTATAAAAATGGTCAAATTTTTGAGTAACGGCAGCTCCGCCCCGAGGATGTCCGCATCGGTATCGGCCTTTGAAAACCCCAAATCGGTCGAAAAGCCTAACCAGAGCCCAGCATGTGCATGTGTGATCATGCGTGTGCTAACCGGCCGGCGGTTAGTGTAGCTAACTAACTAACAAAGGGACTGCTGTGTTGGTCGGCTGTCCAGAGCCTCGGGCCTGTTTACACATGCCATTGTCTGCCGCGGGCCAATCAGACAAGCCTTATTAGGTAAATAAGCCTGCCGTGGCCAATCGCCGGTGAACACACTGGGAAATGGACCGGTTATCTGCGGCACCCCCAGGAAGTGGCGAGAAACGATCGGGGGGGGGGGGGGGAAGTGACAAAACACATTAGTGCAACCTTCTATCTCCTCCCCTCTCCGTTTCCCCTTTGCCGGGCTATCTGCCTCATATCTCATTAGGGGCTTAATCCACGCAGTCATCTCTGCTCCCGATTGGAGAGCCGATATCTCGCCGCTCGCTCGTCCTGATCGATTTCATAGGGAGGCTCGCACACTTAAAGCGTCACGGATGATAAATACACTGGTGCCTGGAGAACTGTGCACTTAACGTCGGCGTGTGTCAACGTGGAGGAATGTCTGTGTGTGTTTGGTCGGTTGATTGATTGATTTTACGTCAGTGTCAACGCACACATCCATACATCACGTGTGATGCAAAGATACGCCTAAACCAAAGTATCACACAGAATGCATTGCTGTTTTTGCTCAGGTCTTATTGATAAAGTTCCTGTGGTAGACTAGGGGGGAGGGTGAGGGCGAGCTTGGGTCCAGGAAGAGAGTTGTGTCGGTGGGCTGACTCTTCCCTGGATCCAAGCTCACCCTCACCCCCACCCTCCCCCTCCAGTCCGCCACAGTTCCCAATCAGCAATTTCCCAGAAGTCCATTGTTAACTGTAGAGCTGAGCAACCAGGGGAACTCGATGTTGCTGGTTGTCAACAATCCATGAGATGTTCGTATTTCCTTGTTTCCCCTACCGATGTGATTTTGTTTCATGAGCAATAACTTCGCCTGGCAAAGTGCAAAATGTAAAATGAAAGAGGATTCCAGACACTCAGAGCTTCCCAGTTCTCTACAACTTTTATTTGAAAGACTACAGGAATAAATGTCTCAAAAGCGATGCGTGGAGAATGGTTGCGTCCATCGCTGGGGTTCGACGGTGAGCACTGAACGTCGCCTGAACACTTCCTAATCACGGCTTGAAAGCTACCTATGTTAACTCGATGTAAACGCTGTGAAAGGCCTTAACAAAGCAGCACAAAATACATGATTTGCCTGATCTGAACTTTTGTAGCTGCAGACATCGATGCAACCAGAGCCTCACTCGGTCAGAACAGAGCGACCCGTCAACCAAGCTGCTTACAGCGTGAATGCACGGTTGGTGTTCACTGCTATGTCGAGGGAGTCTACCCCTACCCCTAGCCCCACCGCTGTCCCATGTTCCCTGGTCCTCCCCACCCTGCCCGACCCCCACGTCCCTCTGGGAGCCCTGGGAGTGTTTGTACTGGAGGCGGGGAGCGGAGACGGCTGGTGTTTTCATAGCAAAATCTCTTTCCTGAGGTAATGCTGGCCTGGGTTGACCGCTGGCTCTCCACAGCACAGAGCAGCAGCAGCAGCAGCAGCTCTGGCAAGAGGTCACGGGTGGCCTGCCATCACATCTCCGTGAGGCGCTGCAGTTTTGGTGTTTTGGAGGCTTACGGTAGTTGCACACCAGACGTGATTTCACCAAGCGAGTAGCGCGGCTCCATTCACTGCCTGTGAGGAGCGAGTAACCACATGCTCACGGCATGATGGAAGAGGTGGTGACACGAAGCAGGCCTGCAATGTGAGAAAATGTTGGAGCGCCATATTGGAGCAAAAATCTGGCTTTCAATGGAAGATGGAAACGAGAATTATTTCCTAAATGATATGAGCCAAGATCTTCCTGTGATGTAAGGTTATCTGAAGTAGCTAGCTTTAGCCCTGCTAGGCTAAACAATCAACGTTGGCTAGCCTAGCTAGGACACCACATCCAAATAGCTGTAGCCACTTAGCTAGCTCGCTCGGTATAGTAAAAGCATCATTTCCCGATTATATTTTCCAGATGTATACTTATGGACGACATTCGGGCAAAATGAAACAAACAAAATCAAACAGGTCTACATAAACAAATACTTTTAAACAGAGAATGGGGACATGGGACAGCGTGGCGACATGGGGATGGGTGGATCAGGCCCAGGGAGGACGGTGTGTGTGTTCACTGTAGGCTCTAATTTAGTTAAGTGCCGCCTAAACGGCGAGGAGGAGGACATGAGAACACTGCTAATGGACCTTGACCTCGCACACAGTAGGCAGACAAAGAAACTTCTTTGGACCGTCCGCCAGCTTGAATGCATCTCTTGGAGTTGCCAAGAAAACGTGAGAGCCGGCCCCCTTTTAGTTCTTGGCTTTTCGTGACTCATCAGAACAGATTACCAACGAGATCCTTTACATCAGCGTTCCCTATCGTCGGTTATTTTGCTTTTGCGTGGCACCTGATGCCCTGTGGCTCTCGTGCGATGATTTGCCTGAGCTTCAGTGACATTAACCACTGAGTCAAGGGGGATTCTTCCATCGGGGCATCGCTCGTGAGATCATAAGGGTGGGGCGTGGCTTACAACAGACGGGTAAACAGTTCCTCTTGCTTCTGCTCTTGGTTAATGGTGTCTGCGCAAGCAATTTTAAGCTGCAGAATAAGCATAAGTGAAAAAGCACGCACACACACACACACACACACACACACACACACACACACACACAAATATACTTATCCCCAGCCAGGGAATACAACCTGTCCAAAAGCGTCACAGAGCCCCGGCGCGGTGAGGGGTTGCGTAAGAGAATGAGCCGACGAAAAGCTGGAATGCGTCTCTGTCGACACCTGAACCAAACGAGACAGAGTTTGTTTATCTGAACGCCTCCCAATCACTCGCTGTGAACCAGGAAGCAGCAGGTGCCTCGCTCCAACGGCAGGACCTGTATTGTTGACAGTGGATAAACAGGTTGGGGATGGGGTGTTTCGGAGAAAAAAAAACGTGGGGGTGGTGGTGGTGATGATCAGGGTGGGGCGGCGTGTTTTCCCCCCCCCCAAACAGTCACTTGTGGAGGAGGAGGAGGAGGAGGAGGAGGAGGAGGAATTAGCCCTGACTAGTTCGGTGTAAAATTGTGAAAAGTGTAAGCTGTTTGTTGGCGTTTATTAGTGTTGTTTCATTGCGGCTCTGCTGAGCAAGCCTGGCCCACGGTGTCGCCTGGCAGGGGCGACGGCGGGATAATAAAAAAAAAAAAAAAAAAAAAAAGCAGTGAGGGGGAGGATGGCTGATGTCGTGTTGGGGAAGGAGAGACTCCATTGTGTTTCCATTGTAGCTCCGTCACTCTCTGCTGCCCTGGCTCGTTGTCCCTCATAAGGAGCCCGTCCATGTCAGCACAAATGAGCTTTTCCTTCTCTTTCATCCCCACATTCACTCGGCTGTTTCTGCAAAAAAAACGTCTTAAAATGCGAGCATCGCATTGTCTTAGCGCGTTAACACGTCTGCAGCTTAACCTTGAGAGCCCGGCTATTGTTGTCAAGCGGCGGGCGCAGCCGGACGAATAAAACTTTGCCTGCCGCGTACGTGGGTTTCGTTTTGGAACAACATCCCCTGTGAGAAAAAAAAAAAAAAAAAAAGTTGTTTCATACAAAAGTTGGGCTCAACAGTGGGGGCATTGTTTTATGCAATGTTTCATCTGAGCAGAATGCCGTGGAGCACCCTGGCGGTTTCTCCTGTTCTTACTCATGGTGCCAGATGGGTGGGGGTGGGGGGTGGTGGGGGGGGAGTTTGCCTCGGGGCAGGTGAGCAAAAGGGGAGATGGAGGTGGGGTAGGATGGAGGGGGAGGACTCAGGTGACCAGTTTTTTACCTGGGACTGACTCGAGCCCGTCCGGACATGCAGGAGAAAGAGAGAGAGAGAGAGAGAGAGAGAGAGAGAGAGAGAGAGAGAGAACCGCCCGAGGGGGGGTGGGGGAAGGAAGACAGAGCGAGAGGAAAGAGCAGGAAAGCGAAAGAGAAAAGTAAAAAACACCTTTTTTTTTGTTGCTTGGCCTCAATCGTTCTCCCCTGCTTGCCTTTATCACATCCATCTCCATCACTCCCTGGTGTTTATTTTGTTTTCTGTTCCTTCCAAATGTACGGCTCCTCTCCATTACTTGCCTCCTCTTCTCTCTCTCTCTCTCTCTCTCTCTCTCTCTCTCTCTCTGTCTGAGGGAGTTTTTTTTCAAATTCCGCGCAGATGAAATTGTTCCTGTAATTGTCGGCCCCTGAGAAACACAAACTACCAAGAGAACTTGGATAAATAGAGCTTGGACGGCCCAGACGTTTTTAAAAGCATTCCCCTTTCGCTGCTTTCGTCTGGCGGCGATGGCAGGCCCTTTGTTATTGTCGGTGTTTTTCACACTCGCCGATTAATCAGACGTCAGAGCCGAGCGGCCGAGGCACATCACTCTGGAAACTCCCACCTGACAAACCTGACTTCATGTGACCGGCGGGTCTATTGTCTTGGTGTCAGGACCACTTGTTGAAACGTTGACCGAGCTCCGTGATCTTCGCACAGAAACAAGTACAACCACCGTCTTCTTATTGCTGGCCACAAATCAGTTTCGGGGCTCGATGTCATGTGAATTCTCGTTCACGTCACATTGGATTCATCGTAATTAGAAGCTGAAAAAAACGTTCACGTCAGCCCCCTAGTGGTGAGTACAAGTAGGACATTCGGGAATTGTCACGAATTGTGACAATCGCCACCTTGGATGTGGACGTTGCCGTCATCCTATTCTTCGTACATGACTTGCTCAAGGGCAGCTGGGCTGGTGGCTGATGCGGGAGGGTTCCCTTAGGCAGGTTCCCCCCACACGAGGGTTTGAACCCATGACCATCTGGTCCCGTTCAAATACGCTCTTCATTCTGTCATGTTTCTGTTCGAGAAAATTAACCTTAACTTAACAACTTCCTTTTAGGTGTTTTTCTATATACACGCTGGTTGAATTGAATCTGTCTCCGGAGACTCTAAGAACATAGAGGACTCAACACAAAGCACTATGGGTATTTCTTTTCACACACACTCTGACCTAAACGCCACGTGTGTGTGTGTGTGTGTGTGTGTGTCCTTTGCTTTGCAGCTTGTCAGGCAAGGAAAACGAACATATCTGAACTTTCCCTCACCCGGGCCTGGATGCCCTGCGGCGCTAACCCCGGTGAAGGGATGGTGGGTGGGGGGGATATTTATGAGTGATTAACGCATGTCATACAGGTACTTTACCTGGGCTTTTTTTTTTTTTCTCCCCGCGCGACTCCCGCCTTTCTTTTTCGTTTCTCTTTCCTTTCGCCTCTCGAACGCTCCTTTCCGCGATCTGGCCTCTTCCTGTTCTTCCAACCCCTCCTCTTCTGGCTGCAGAGAGGTTGAGCCGGTGGTTCAGTCACAGTTTAACTGAATGTTGTCAGAGGTTAAGGTAATTACAGGGATGGAGGGTGAAACTGGGAAAGGCGCGTCTACCTTTCCTGGAGTTTCCGATTCCCTCCCTTCCCTCCCCTCCCCTCCCACTCAATGACTCGCTCCCGAAAGTCATGAAGTTAAAACTGAGACCAAAAGGCAACCGTGACCCGATACCTTATCAACATCTTATGTAGAAACTTGTTGTGTCAGATGCGAAAATATACAATTTCTTACAATTTTAACAAGCTCTTCCATTGACAAATTAAAGGTGCTATGTGTAGCATAACGGCACAGCCAGTCTTCTCAGCGATGGTTTACGCTGCTCAAACCAACCACTCATTAAAGTAATCAGCAATCACTTGCATGTGCACTCGCATCAGTGCCATGTACAGCGCCTTTAAGTAAACCTCAGTCTGTGTGAAAAACCGCCGTTCAAACACGCTGCCAGATCGAGAGGCGCTACCCCCCGTGCTCCGGCAAGTCTGAAGTTGTCTCCTTTTTTTCGAAGGCTCGCGTCGGCGCTCGAGTGTTGCAGCATCGCCAGCGCCAGCGCCAGCACCGGCGTTGCAGCATCGCCGGCTCCAGTTGCGTTAGCGCACCTTTTCTCGAGAAAAACATTACTCAATCTCGGCCCGGTGAACCCCCCCTGAGAGTGTGTTTTTACCTCCCTGAAAGTACAGGTAGGAGGTAAGCCCACGAAAGACTCATGGCCACCAGTTTCCTCCAAATCACTCACCTTTCCCATCCAGTCATCAACAAGCATCCACTTTCGGCTCAACCCTTTGCTCCTACATCACTTGTACCTCTTTCCATCGACCGGTGGCGTTCCCTACAGTCCACTTTCCACCCGTTGACCCCGCGGTGCCGTCGGCCCGCCGCTCCGACGTACCCGAGGCGGTCCGCGACCATGAGGGGGACGGTAATGGCCGCCTCAAATCAATGTCGGCGTCTGTTTGGATTTCATTAGCGGCCACAGAACAGGTTCTCTGTGTGAGCGCTTCCACTTAGAGGCCCCTCATTGGATTTTCACGTTCACAATGGAAAAGACTGAAGCGCCAATTCTAGTAATCCTATATCTGCACTCGCTGGCCTGTCCCCCGAGGGCAATGCAACGCGGCGCTCCACGTTTTTCACTCGTTTGTCATAAAACATATTTGTTGTATTTCAATGTGTCTTAAGTGTGTGTGTGTGTGTGTGTCTTCAGAGCGGTTGGATTGATTGAGCAGTGAATTGCCACGTCCCCTGGGTGTTTTCTGAGCGGCTTGTTGTTTCTGTTTTTGTGGCCTCACAATGGGCCTGTGTGTATTAGGGGTGGGATTTGTATGTGAGTGGGTGGGAAGAGTGTGAGTTTCTGTACGGAGGTTCGGAGGGTTGGAATGAGTGAGCGGCGCGCTGCTTTACTCTTGCCAAGCTCTTGAGCAACGTGGGGAATCAAAAATAGACTGGCTTTCCTTCCCCTACCTCAGCTGAGGGTAATTCCAGGCCCGTTTCTTTAAAAAAAAAAAAAGAATCATGACTGTTGCAGATGACGCAGCGAGGTCTTACGTTTGTAAAAGCTCCACATTGCCGCCTGGACCTGCTGACACACCGACGGGTTGAAACGACCGCGCTGACTTTGTCGTAGATTCGCAGATGATCCGACTCTTTATGTTAGAGTGAGTTTGATTCTCGTCCACGGGTGTGAGGCGAGTCCGTGGGGGGGGGTGGGGGTAAACCTGGTCATTGAATCAACTTTGCCCCCTCCTCGCTCCGCTTGACCGGCCCGGTGTAACCGCTGGGTTTGGGCTAGCGGAGGGGCTAGGGTGGGCCGGGGGGGGCCGGGGGGGGGGGGATGAAAGCTGGGATTGTTGTGTGTTGGGACAGGTTCCCCACAGCACCTGGGCCATCTGGACATTACATCCCCCAGAGCCGTAATGGATGCCCCCTTACCCTCCACACCCCCCCCCCCCCGGCCACCAAACCCCCACCCCCCTCCAAAGTCCTGGCTGAAGACCCATAATGGACGCCCCCGCCGGCCCTGAGGGGAGCCCCTCTGGGACCCCCGGGGCCGGGAGGTTGTTGCAACTGGATAATGGGTTTCATTTAAAGCCCCCATTCACCGCGAGGCTGGAGCCGGCTCTGAGGAGCTGTGGAGGGGGTGGGGGGGGGTCGCCGGGGGTCGCGCGGCCCTGACCGCCGGCCGGGACTTAAAAACCCGATCGCCGCCAATGACTCACCCCGCTACCTGCGTTCTGCCACTGTGGCGGCAGGTGTAAAGGGGAGGGGCCAGCGGGGCAGGTGTGTGTGTGACCCTGATTCGGGTTTACCGGTGGAAGGAGCCGCGATGGCGGCGGGCTCGTCCATTTCAATCCGATGGCCATCGCGCTGATCTGGTAGCCGTGACCCCCGGTGACCTTTTCTATGATGCCGCCGAACGAATAGAAACACCTGGGTAAGCTGAAAACAGGTGTGTGTGTGTGTGTGTGTGTGTGTGTGTGTGTGTGTGTGTAGAGAAAGGGGGCTCGCTGCTGCATGAAGGAATGCTCAAATGCAACTGTTCATTAACAGAGGTAAGTCATTGGTTGGTGCTCGCTCTCTTCGCTGCGGGGCGAGTCACAACATTAACATTCTTGATTTCCATTTCCATTTCGAACGTGAAGCGACTCGCACGCACACACACACACACACACACACACACACATAGTTGTCCACGCACACTTGAGCACACACTTGCGCAGAGTGTGTGAAAGGTAAGCTGCACTTTCTATAATTCACAGTGAGAGGTGAAGTGAAGTGCATGAGGACAGGTTTTTGGCATGTGGATATACACGAGTGTGTGTGTGTGTGTGTGTGTGTGTGTGTGTGTGTGTGTGTGTGTTTGGGGGGGCGGGGGATGCAGGTGCCCAACGTACAGAAACACCAGGATATGAATTCCACACACCAACTGAATGTGTCGTGAATGACATTTTTTTGCGTCGGAGCCGCGTTCCCGACGTCAACGGCAACAACGACTTTGAAGTTAGCTTATAGATTTCCTCCTGAGCGCCCCCCCCCCCCCCTACCCCCCTACCCCCCCATCCCCCAAACCCCCGGCTCAGCGTCACACCGCCGGGCCCTACTGGGCAGATGTGTATGTATGCAAGCAGAGACGCTCACACACTCCTGCCTTGCTCGCATACACACATTCCTCGAGTGGTGTAACCGATGAGGCAAGATTTGACACGAAAAAACAGCGAGGCCGAGACAGAGGCTCGTCCCGGAACAGTTGAACTTTTGTCTCGGTCGCGCGCGCACACACACACACACACACACACACACACACACACACACACAACCACACACGCCTCCTTAAAGAGTTTCTCTTTTTTCCTGTCGGCCCGGTCTTCTCCTCTGCCGCTGGGAAGGGGAGGTAAAGAGGGTGAGAGGACTCTCTCCGTCCCCCACGGCCTCTTCATCTGTTCTCACAGCAACACGTCAGCTGTGATTGGAGGAGGGAGACGGAGATATTCCAATTAGCTGGATGGGCGCTTTATTTTGAAAGGGCCTCGGCGAGGAATGCGGTGCAGTTGACGTTGAGTGACGGTTTCAAATCTCATTATCTGAAGACTGTAGTGGATCAGTGCTCTGTGTGTTTGCAGTTAAAGACCGATACACAAATGGGGTCACATACAACATGCAAACTCCCAATGATACATATTGACTAACAGGTCAATAGGTTATTATTATCAAAGCATATAAGCAAATATATAATTTATTGATTGATTTTTTTTAACCAAGTCAATTGAGACGAAATTCCTATTTACAATGTCGGGAATTCTGGGAATAACAAACACAATGTGCACAAACTTTAATGACATGATATTAAATTGAATGTATTTTTCTGATGTTTTGTCTGATGAAATCTAGTGTTAAATAAACTACAGTCAAAAACACATGGAGTGAAACGGCCTGCAACTCTCCGCTAGCTGTAAACACCACCTTGTCACACCGCCAACCTTTTCCCAGTATTCTTGAGAAACCGTGAGGCCACGCTCCTCCACGCTCCTCCACGCTCCTCCACGCTCCTCCACGCTCCTCCACGTCTTTAAAAACTCTCCGCCGCACGCTTTGATAGTTTCTCCGACATATTTCGTCGACCTTTTCTGGGGCAAGGTGACGCTATCAGCGCCAGGGATCTTATCAGCTGTGTAATGTGTCATAAGTGGTAATGTAACTGAGGTGTGTGTGTGTGTGTGTGTGTGTGTGTGTGTGTGTGTGCGTGTGCGGGGATGTGTGGCAGAGTGATGGTAATGCCGATAGGTGTGATGAATGTGCCGATGTGCCAGTCATTTCTGATACGCCCAGTAGCCCGGGGGAACGGTGGAGAGAGAGAGAGAGAGAGAGAGAGAGAGAGAGAGAGAGAGAGAGAGAGAGAGAGAGAGAGAGAGAGAGAGAGAGAGAGAGAGAGAGAGAGAGAGAGATGGGCCGCGGTTGATAAATACGGGAGAGATTCCATCTGCAAACAAGGGGAACATTAGATTTCTGATTAGGCCGACATGTCTGACGGCGGCTCTCGCTTTGGAGGGCTGAGATTCAGGACTCGTGCTCGGCGACAGCTCGGTAAGGTAGATAGGAGGTAACCCGGTGCTGGCTGGTTGCGTAACCGGTGTTGACGTGCAGATCCGCTTGATAAATGGATGAACTGCATTTGAATTTACTTAGCACGCTAAGCTTGTAGTGGTGGATCTCCACGAAAACGACAACGGTGCACAGCTCTATCTCCTTTGCACTCTCTCTCTTTTCCCTGTGTGTGTGTGTGTGTGTGTGTGTGTGTGTGTGGCCATGTGGAATGTTTCTCTGCCTGCATCGACAGGTTGCTCAGCTCCTCTCCTTTACCTGTCAGACCCGCAGGGCCAGGTCAGAACGTGGTTCATGTGTCTGTATGGGACTCTGTGTGTGTGTGTGTGTGTGTGTGTGTGTGTGTGTGTGTGTTGGGGGTTGAGGGTGTGTTTTCAGGGCTCTGCATGTTTATATATACCGCTCATAGTTTGTTTGTTTTTTTGTGTGAATCTGTGTGTGTGTGTGTGTGTGTCTGTGGTCTGCCTGTTGTGTGTGTACACAGCGTTGGGTAACGTGTTGCTCAACAACGCCTCACAGTAATTGATTACTTTCCCCCTTAACGAGGAGTGGAACAAGTTGCAGTTTCAGATTCAGTAACAATTTGTGCGGTTGTTGTGAAGGTGAACTAACCAAAAATAAAAAAACACATCCCACCTTCACCCCCTTGATTTGTTTTCCGTGTACTCACTTGGCCTTTCACTCTGAGGTGGTTCAGATGACACATGATAGAAAAGTCAACATTTTCACTTTGACTTTATCGAGGGTTTCCCTGATCCTTCACACCGAGCTGTCCTGTCTTTAAAGTACGAGAGGATGAAATCGTCTGTTCCGGAGGGTGCACCGGAAGCGAGTAGCATCGCGATTTACTACTCCCAGAAAAGTAATACTCTTACTTTTGAAATGAGTACTGAGTAATAAAGGGGTGTGGGTGGAAATTAGCCGTCAATTTCTATTTCGGCGGCCTGCGTTTTGGAGTGTTTCTCTTTCAGGGATAGTGTGTCGGCTGCTGTATGGAGGGCCTTGTTCCTGGGCATGTATTGTTTTACCGGATCGCCCATTGTGCTCTCAGACAGACTGGGGGGGTGGAGGGGTGGGTCGGGGGGGGTGGTGGAGGGGGGTGGGGGTGGCCCGGTGCCAGCCGTAGCTGCACTGGCTGCCAGTACACACACACACACACACACACACACACACACACACAGAGAGCGGAATTGAGAAGCCCTGGATCCGACTGACAGCCGTGGACGGATCAGAACCACTCAGGCCCAACCAGGGCTCTGTTACACCAGCATGCAGGGACACACATGGGACACACACACACACACACACACACACACACACACACACACACACACACACACACACACACAAACACACGCACATTAGACAGTATGGACCCACACACAAGTTACTAGGCAAGCACTTACATATTCACATGCATTAAGAGCTCCCCCGCGCACACACACACACACACACACACACACTAGAAGGTATAGGCACACACATACACACACTACACACACACACACACAATTCGCTAGACAAGATAACACACACACTGACATAAAAAGTGTAGACACACACGTCACTACATAAGCATTAAACACTCACATGCATAAAGGCAAGAGCACACACACACACACACACACACACACACACATACTAACACATCCAAATTTGACACACACACAAATCACTTGACAAATGCTTACACAGTAGAGGCAAAAGTGCGCGCACACACACACGCACACACACACACACACACACACACACACACACACACACACACACACAGAGGGCATGCTGGGTAAAGTTACCCTCCCAATTAACAGTTAAACTTCTAGCTTGATAGACTTTAACTATCTAACTATCTTGAGTGACCTGCTGAAGAGTGACAGGTTGTTGACAGGAAAAGACAGCGTGTGTGTGTGACTGTGTGTGTGTGTGTGAGTGTGTGTGTGTGTGTGTGTGTGTGCCTGTGTGTGGGAGGTCTGACTCATCCGATCACACTTGCCAGGTCTTATTAGAATTAATAAAGATGTAATGATAGTCCTCGTCTGATTGTAAAATACCCAGACCTGGCTCCACTCCAAAGGAAATTGCTTCCTCCGACAAATTATTGTTGAATTGCAGGCAGCAATCTGTCTCTCCCTTTTTTCTCCCCCGACTTTGTTCTGTCTGTCATTTCTTCTTCAACGTTAACGTCTTGCAAAGCAGCAAAAGCTAAAGGCGCCATCTTCACCGAACTGCACGGCAACTTGGATTCTGCAAAAGAGATTAAAAAAAAAAGGAAAAAAAAAAAAGGTAAAATTATTTATGTCGGTGTTGTTTTCACCTCTTCCTTCCCCTTTTCTCTCTTTCTTCTCTCTTTCTGTCCTCAGCCACAAAGCCTGGGTTAACAGTTTTTACAGTTTCAGTCTGTGTTTAGCGCGCCTGTGGCTCCACCGCTCATATGCGCTGCAGCTATAATGGCTTCCCCCTGATAACCCTCTTCCTTCACATGTCAGACGGTTGCTGGGCATCGGTAGGACATGGAAATAGATCTCGGTAGATTTAGACTGGAGAGGGTTTGAGTCTGGAGCACGTTTTAAAACCTTGTTGCATTTTGAGTGTAATAATATTTAAGTAATATTCAACATATGGATGTTTCTTCTGCTGCTTCCCAACTAGCTGTCTTGTTTTTGTTGCATTTTGAGTGTAATAAGAACTGAAAATAGCCAACTCAAGTAGAAATACTTAGTAATAAATAGAAATACATTGCTGAAATTTTATTTAAGTAGAAGTTATAGTGTAAAAATCTACTGTAAAACATCAATATATGGATGTTTCTTCTGCTGTTAGCTTCCCAACTAGCTCTCTTGTTTTTGTTGCATTTTGAGTGTAATAAGGACCGAAAATAGTAAACTCAAGTAGAAATACTTAGAAATAAATAGAAATACATGCTGAAATGTTATTTAAGTAGAAGTTATAGTGTAAAAATGTACTGTAAAACATCAATATATGGATGTTTCTTCTGCTGTTAGCTTCCCAACTAGCTAGCAAGGCTAAATCACACCGCTTCTATTGTGTTTTTTAAAATGCGATCAAGTTGTGTCGCAGGTGTCGCGGTGCCTTTCGACGACGACGTCTTCCTCTCGTCCCGACAGAGGAATCTGTTGACGAACGCTCCAGAGAGGAGTGAATGGTGGTGGTCCGGGGTGGGGGGGGGGGGGGGGGGCGTCTAAATCTGCGCTCGGGGGCAATGAGGAGGTGCGAGGAGCTTGGCTGTCTCTTCTCCCTCCTCCTCATCGTCGGGCTGGTAGACGAGAACAAAACCCCCTTGTGAAGGAGAGATGGAGGGTGGCGTTGAGTCACACTGGGAGGTTTGCACTGCAGCGTGTTGGAGTGTGTAAATGATATCATATTTAGAGATGAATGACTTTCCCTTCATTCAGCCTCCATGGACTCAATACAGATATGATGGAAGGTCTGGATGTGCCTTATTCTTATCATCTTTATTTGAGGTAGTTAAAGAAATCCTGGTGTGGCGGTGTTTTGCTCAACCCCTCTTTACACATTTGAATTATTGATTTAGCTGTTCACTAATCTGTGTTGTGAATGAATTCTTCATTTAAAGGCGGTAATGTATCCCAGAGTTTCCCCTGTCACTGGAAGGAGGAGGAGGCGGGGGTCACCCTGCCCTCGCAGAAGTTCATCAGCCTGGGTTTCAGTGGAGAGTTTTAGTGTCCCGTGATGGTCCGAGTGTCGTCTCGGAGGCTTTTCCACCCCGACGAGAATAAAACTCACCGAAAAACTCGTGTTTCCTTTCATCTCTGGGACACGGAAACGGTCAAATATAAAGATAGCGGATCACTCTCCATCTCTGATCAAGCCACAACGCAGTCGGTTATACGTTGACATGTTCATTAAGTCATCCGAATGAGGACAGGCTTCTGGTGGTGAAATGAGAACACTTGCACGCACACACACACACACACACACACACACACACACACACACACACACACACACACACAAAGCGTGCACAATTGTTGGCAGCTACCCACCATGCCAGAATGGCTAATTACAGGTGTGGATGTTTAAGTGATTGGTGTGTGTGTGTGTGTGTGTGTGTGTGTGTGTGTGTGTGTGTGTGTGAGCAAGGGATCAGGTGGATACTTAAGCGCTCTCATTGCCTTTCACTCTTACTCCCTGGTAATCCTGCAGGCCTTACCGTACAACATTGTTGCTCAGTTACTGTCACAGACGCCTCAGGCATTCCTCCCTCAAGGTATGCTCAGTGGTGTGTGTGAGCAGATAGGCGTGTGTGTGTGTGTGTGTGTACAATAGTTTCTTCTTACTTTCTTACTGATGAACTTCTGAATGTCTTTAACTATTAGGAGGAGACAGGATCCTGCACACCAGACAGTTAGAGCATCAAGAAATGAAGAAGCAAAAAGTGCTAAAAAAAAAGTGCAAATGAAATGAAAAATGACATCAGTTATCTTCATACACTATATTTAACAATAAATTCACTTTTCTTCCTGGTATTTTTAAATCAAAATCCCTGTAAAATCTTGTATTTGTAGTGGTTACAAATACAGTGGGTGCATACAAAACAATGAAACCATGGCAGAGGTTGAACAACCTGCAACGTCGCAACTTTGAATACATCTGGGATTTGTGACCGATCATGATTTGAACTTTTGAACACTTTTGAATCACCGCCCCCGCGCTGCGTGCCGCCCCAACATCCTGCCTCAACACACACGAAATGACGAAATGCTGTTTCCTTGCAAGTTTAAACTTTATGTCACTTTTTTTTTTTTTTTTTTTACCATCTCAGCGTCTTCTTGTCCCCTTTTTCTCGAGGCTTTGCTGCCCAAACCGGCTGAGCATCATTTCCCTTTCGACGACGATGCTGCTTTGCACTCTTGAGCCGAGGCGCTCCGAAATAATCATTAGCGCCTCGGTCGACAGAAAAGGTGGTGCGCGAACAGTATTGAACTGTCACCGAGGGCCTCGAATCAGTCTGCAGCAGTCCTCGCTTTTTACCGATCAGCCGGCGGTGTCGGCTTCCATAAACAATGCCACGCGGTAAGAATCAGGCCGGCTTTCCGCGGTGTAACACAACACAGCCCCGTCATACAAGCCTCCGCTGGCTCTAATAATATGGATCTTTCCTTTAGACCCCAGATATAATTTATTAAAGGCCCAGACTAAAGAAGGCCTGGGCTGCTTGTGTGCGAGGGCGAGGACAGAGAAAGGTCTCCTCTCAGATGACTAAGTGTTTGTTTATGCTGGCTAATCTCAGAGGTGGATTTTTTAACCATTGTGGAGGGGGTCTTTGTGTCGGCCTTAGAAAAAAAAAAAAAAGACTACTCAATGTAAATGAATGGGGGATCAGGGTTAACTCCTCTGGGGAGAGAGAGTGTGTGTGTGTGTTGTGTGTGTGTGTGTGTGTGTGTGTGTGTGTGTGTGTGTGTGTGTGTGTGTGTGTGTGTGTGAATCTAGGGTAGCCATCTTAATCCAGCACCCAGACTCTTGGCTCCTTGGCTCATCAAAGAGAGAGGCCAGCAGTAGCCAGCCCCAGATTTAATCTCTGTTTGTTTGTGTGTGTGTGTGTGTGTGTGTGTGTGTGTGTGTGTGTGTGTGTGTGTGTGTGTGTGTGCGTGCACGTGAGGGTGTGTGCCCCCCCCCACACTCGTGCACTCCGGGGCTTTTCTTTTTTGCTGTGTGATAGCTGAGCTGAGCTAACGTTAGCATCATTTCTATCTCTCGGGTCAACAACCGGGAGTGAGAGAGATCCATTGTTGCGTTCACACACACACACACACACACACACACACACACACACACACAGACGTTGCGACTGTATGGGCCGTGTGATCATCGTGGAGTGCTGTCAGCGGCAGATAAACGGACACAGGTCTTGAGTTTGCACCTCTCAGCAAGAGCAAACACGCCGGGGTTTGTATTGGATAAGAGGGGAAGTTTATTTTTCTAAGTGTAACCACCAGAGATACCGCTGGGAAGAAATGAGCGCGCGTGTGTGTGTGTGTGTGTGTGTGTGTGTGTGTGTGTGTGTGTGTGTGTGTGTGTTTGGGTTTGACCAATATGGGTTTTTGAAGGTCGATACTGGTATTTGTGGGGGATTCAGGCGATATTCTACATCTTTAAAAATCAAAGCTCCATCAGTGTTTCCCCCAAAATGTCATGCTTGTCAGAGTGGAAAATCCTCTGAATCAGCATTTAGACCATCATGGGACACTAAAACTCCCAGAGTGCATTGCATGCTACCACTACTACTAATGATGATAACAGTAAAACATGAAAACCGAGGAGAAGTGGCTTCACGGCTTCACACAGACAACCAGTCCAGTATTGATTAACCCTACAATAGATATGTAATCAAACAATCAGAGGTGGACCACACTGGTTTTGAATAAAAGTCTTTAATGCCGCCTGATGAATCGACGAGTGTGTGCGCACGTCGAAAGAATATCGCCGTTGTGAAAAACACAAAGCAAAGGAAAATGTACCAGCGTTTGATGTTCGGTGTTACTGGTTTCAGTATGATCAGCCGCGTTTCCTCCTGGCTGCAGGGGAGGTTTAGGAAGTACAGAGAGATGATCTGCAAAAAAAAAAAAAAAAAAAAAAAGAAACCTTAAGAAACGAGGGAGAAAGTCGATGTGATCATTCCACTTTTCCTCCAGAAACAAAGCGTCACGATATCGTCAAACTCGCCGCACCGCCGCGCTGATACGACAGACAGGTGATACGAAAACTTTGAAACAAGTGAAACCATCTCATCAACAGATTTGAAGATCAAATGACTTGTTGAGGTGAGTATTTCTTGCAGTGTGTGTGTGTGTGTGTGTGTGTGTGTGTGTAGGTGGGGGCGTTAGAGGAATGGAAATCTACCTGCTCATATCAAGCCTTTCGTCACGCCGGGATGCTGCCAAGACACATAGATCACTTTATATTAAATTCCTTCCACCACCCTGACACACACAGCTGTAAATCAGAGCCTGATCCTGGCCTCCTCTTCTTCCCTCAGCTTAGGCTGTTTTGCATCTCCCACAGCAGGGGGGGGGGGGGGGGTCGGGGGTCACCGAGGGTCAAACCACTTAACTTGACTTTGCCTTTTTAATCGTTTTATTTTCCTGCTCCACTCCATTATTGGCTTGATTAGGGGGGCGGGCTCCGACTCTGACAGACGCTTTCATCCTTTCCCCCCCCTCGCGAACGATGATGTGTGAACGATTCAAAGCTAAAATGCCCTTTGTTGAATTCCCAGCATGCCCGGTATTTGTGTCCGAGGTCCAATCGCCGCGGCCCCTCGCCTCATTACGGCGCGAGGTAAATAGGTCGAGGCCTGACGAACACTTCCAGGGAGGAGGTCCGATGTTTCCTCAGAGCCGTATCTGCACCTCGCAGTTTTTCCTGGGCCGACGTCGCAAATGAGTCAAACGACGTGACGTTCCCTGTCCAAACATTTCAATATTTTTTCTTTTTTTTTATGGGGTTTGGTGTAAAAGCTACTCCACCGATGAGTCAGGTTACTGAGGAGGTTGAATGTTATTGTGGGTAACGATACTGGCCTTTTATCAAAGCTCAGATATCAGCTGCTCGGTGTCGTCCATCTCCAGCGAGTGAACATGTTTCTAATATTGACAGAATGTAAAAGAATTGAATTGTTTTTTGTTTCAGTGGAGAGTTTTAGTGTCCAAATGCTGTTTCAGAGGCTTTTCCACCCTGACAGGACTAAACTCGTACGGTTGCGCTCGTCAAATACTTCCCACGCTCCGTCCCTTTTGTCCTTTTGTCCCCTCAAGTTTTTCTCTCTTCCTCCATATCGGTGGTTGATGACACTGTCCTTATCGTCAGGTCCAGCTTTTTTTTTTTCCCGCTCATTTGTTGTATTTTTTTTTTTTAATTAGCGGAGGGCGGGACACAATGCAGCCTGTTGCTATCTCTGCTGCCCACCTCCATGTTTTAAAGGGCTTGTTCCCTTCATCACCCGACCCATCCGTCCCCCTCTCTCTCTCTCCCCTCGTTCTCCAGAGAACCGCTTGGGGGTCCCGGTTCCCAGCGCCTCGGCTCTCTCAGGAGACCAATAGGCCCTGATAGCCCCGATAGCACCGCTGCGCTGCTGCAGGAGGGGGAGGGAGGGAGGGGGGTTTATGTGATCGGGGGGGTGACTGGGGAGTTAATGAGACTAAATGAGGGCCAGAAAGGGTGAGGGGAGGGGGGTGAAAGGGGTTTTGATGAGGGGTAGTTTACGGGTGTGGGGGGGGGGTGGGGGTGAGGCTTGTGTCCTCCCATCACTGGTAAGTGTTTATCCACTCAGGCTGCAGAGGGCTCGGACTCTGACCTCTCATAAGTAACCTTGACACAGGATCAACAAGGAGCATACGCTGCCCTGTGTGTGTGTGTGTGTGTGTGTGTGTGTGTGTGTGTGTGTGTGTGTGTGTGTGTGTGTGTGTGTTTAATGCTACCAGGAATTCAATTTAAGATCAATTATAACAACGAATACAAACAAACAAAAAGCTGCCAGAAACAGACAGCTATCAATAAGCATAATAAGAGAATGGAAATGTGAGACTGCAGTTTTAGCTCTACTTGTTTCTCTGAGGCAGGAATCATCTGATTGGTGGAGTTCAGCCTCGGTGGCCAAAGAACCAGTTTTTCTGGCTGAGTAACGTTAGACTGAAGCCAGGGGAAAAAAGACAAGAGCTAGAGAGGAGGAAGCTAATATTATGAAGCCTAGCGCTCTGCTACTGTAAATCTAGGTTAGCTAGTTAGCCTAGCTGACGTTCCAAGTTCCAACTAGCCGTACTAGCCTGTAGCTAGCTAGGTAAGCTAGGTAGCTAGCTGGAGATCGTCCAAGGTCATGAATGAATTGAAAAGAAGTGATTGCCATTTGTATATTAACCAAAGCTCATTCTTTGCCATTCAAGTGAGTTGCCAGTTAGCTAACTTTCTTTGGCTCCGCCCACTCACCCAACTCAACCAATCAGCTCTGCCTCTGAGAAATATTTGTAGAACTGAAATAAAATGTATTACTACAACTACTTCCCAACTCTGCCTCCACTAAATATCACCAAATGTAAAGAATCTGCCAGTAAATTCAAAATGAACCCAAAATGACCAACCTCTGCTAGACCAACCAACTACTGTATCCAAGACTTTTTAGTACTTTAAAAGTCTCAACTTTAGATCATTTAAGATTATGTTTTTCCAGATACTGTTTAATGTGTGTGTCCAAGTCTTGAGAGAGAGCGAGAGAGAGAGAGAAAGAGGGAAAGGTGACATGGCTGAGGAGATAGTAAAGGCGCTGTAAAGCAGAAGAAGATCCTCTCTCGGGATGTCGTGACCAACACCCCTGAGGTTCCTCTCACGCGGATGAAGCCCTTAGATCCCCGTTTCCTCGCCGTTAATAAGTAGGTCACCTCCAGGACTCATTAGCCTCATCGGTTTCCGTTACATATTCATGGGATGAGATGAGTTTACATGTGGATCTACCCCCCCCCACCCCTACCCCACCACCACCACCACCACCACCACCACCACCCTGCTGATTGTGCGTCTCCCCTGTGGTCCTCCCCCGGTTTGTATCAGGGAGCGTTCAGAGCTCCCGGAGGACCGCCTCCTTTTGTCGCAGCTCTGGAGGAGTTAAATCGTATATAAAACAAATTAATTGCCCCTGTTAGATCACTCAAGCACTCACCCAGGGGAACATGTGCTTATCACACACACAGGACCGCACACACACACACACACACACACACACACACTGCTCTTAGCGTTCCTTTGCTTGCCAGCCCCAGCCCTCTGTGGAATAGGGCGGGGTTACTCCCCTCCATCTGTTGGTCTCCTTAGAGTACTGACTCCTGCTTTAATTACATACACCCCCCACCCTCCCCTCCCCTCCCTCCCCCCTTCCTCCCCCGTCTCTACCTATCCCATCAGTCCATCTGTCCGGCCCTCCGTCCCGGCCGACAGCAGCTTCTTGTGTCTAAGCGGGACCCCTCATGTTGTTTATGGGGCCAATCCACGTCGCCCCTTTAAAGCGGAGTACAGTGGTGATGAGGGTTTACAGCCTTCATTCAGCGTGATGCTCTACTGTAGAGGTCATACTGTAGAGGTCATACTGTAGAGGTCACTCCCATCACAGCCTTTGTGGCTAACGCTAACGGCTGCCGTGGCAGACAGCACAGCCGGGCCTGCCGACTGTTTATGGCCTTAAGTGTGTGTGTGTGTGTGTGTGTGTGTTCAGGCAGGACTGGTTCTGGTGGGTTTATTGGCTAGAAAGTGTGTGTGTTTGTGTGTGTGTGTGTGTGTGTGTGTGGTGTGTGTGTATCAGGGATACGAGCGTTAAATCAGTCTTCCACCTCTGATTGATTACATATTTGATCAATACTACAGTGGTTGTCTATGGGAGCCTGAATCTAACTTAAATCTGGTCCTGGGTGTCAGTGGAGAGTTTTAGTGTCTCGTGGTCCAAATGCTGTTTCAGAGGCTTTTCCACCCTGACAAGTATAAAACTCTGAATTTTTTTTTAACATTTTTGAGGCGATAAAATCATTAAATTTCAAAGTTTCAAATCTTTCACCCCAGAAAATAATGGTATTGGCCTCCGCCTGCAGCCGAACCCTGGCATGTAACAGAACCAGTTTAGGCCACTGAGGTCGACAGTGAGTGTTGTGGTGTTTGCTCGGTTTTTGGCTGTGTGTGTGTGTAACATTGGAAGCTGATATGACAATTGATTAAACTGGAGTTTGAGATTTCCAGGCCGACCCGCCCACAGAACAAGAAAGAGTTTGGGTATTGGAGGCTCTACTGTTTGTTTAGCTGATGGCGAAGGAGCCCTATTGGTGTTAATGAGGAGATCAGAGGCAGGGTGGAGGGCGGGTGAAGAGAGAGAGGGAGAGAAAGAAAGAAAGAAAGAAAGAAAGGAATGGAGAGACGAGGCCGGATCAATAGAAGGTGTGACTGTAATGATCCCCGCGGTGTGAATAGTCGAGCGGCTCCGGCCTTTCAGTTGTCAACGAGGCCCAGGTATAGACTGACCTGTCCCGTCCACAAACACACCCAGAAACCCCACGCCCGCACACACACACACACACACACACACACACACACACACACACACACACACACACACACACACACACACACACACCGGGCTGACCTGGCCAGGGCAGTGGTGGTGTGGGTGGAATGGGGAGGACTGGTGGTGGCCAGTGGCTCCCAGCAGGACTAAACAAACTCCCCAGTCAGCGTCTTAGCAATGCAAATGGCTGTAAATACCATAAACGTGTGTGTGTGTGTGTGTGTGTGTGTGTGTGTGTGTATGCTAACCCCCGCTCTGAATGGACCGGCCCCAGGGGGCTAACGTACCCCTGTAATCAGCTCGACCCCAGAGCAGGGAGCAGGGTGTGTGTGTGTGTAGGTGTGTGTGTGTGTGTGTGTGTGTGTGTTCCTGCCTGACTGCCTGCCTAATAAGCTCACTTACCCCAAGGGCCGTGAGTGTATTTATCAAAGACATTCTTCTGTCTCATTCATCCATCTCTAACTCTAAAAAAGTCTTTGAAATGAAACGAACAATCCGAGGGTTAAGCCAAATATCAAACCTACCCTTTCTGACGACAAAGGGACGGTCCCACTCGACTCACGGGCTCCCGGGTTAATACTCAGAGCACTTTTCAAATATTTATTGATGTTTTTTTGGTAGAATAAATCTCACTGTATTCGCCGTGGGTCCTCGAGGCCGCCCGATCGAGCCAGGAAGCCATTCTGGACGGGCCATTATGGAGGGCTGCAATTAGGAAACAATGCGAGGAACAGTAGCCGGTCCCGGGATTAGACAGCAGGTCAAATGTTAATGTGTCCTTTTTGTTGTTTTAAGGCCGAACACGTGGAGGAGGTGTACTCATTGTGTGTGTGTGTGTGTGTGTGTGTGTGTGTGTGTGTGTGTGTGTGTGTGTGTAACTGGACAGGCTTGTTTTATTGTGAAGGCGGTTTGTGGTGCAGGCGGAGAAAACAGCCTCACCTCAACTATTCCACCTTAAACGGTGAAAGGAACGCGAGCGATGTTGTGATTTAGGAAACTTTAATACAGTAGGAGCTCAACTGGAAATAAATAATAACAATAACAAAATAACAATTTACCTGAATTAGCCCAGATTAACTATGAATACTGTCAAATACCATTTTCTGTACATAGCATTGAAATACTAAAACTAAATGAAAGTTACTCGAAACAAAAAGCTAAAACAAATACAATCTGAAAACGACTGGATAAGAAAAAGGAATCAAATAAATAAAAAAACTAATGGAAAGTGCTAAATTAATCCTTTAACATTAACATCATTAGCTTTTCTATTGTATTCTGCTCTTTTTTTTCTGTTTCTATTGTATACATTCTGTTAACTTATGCTTTCTATAACCACCACATTGTTTCATTACCCGACTTCTTCATCTGTCCTGTCTAACTGGCGGTGGTGAAACACGTGGCAGCGTTGTAACGGCTGCGATGTGAGGGCGATTAAGCAGCAGCATCATTTCTGTGTCAAAAACAACAACAACAACAACAACAACAAAACTTAAGTAATCAGTGACACTCTTCTAATTGTGCTTGGCAAGCTTTTACAATCTACGCCACAGCAGTCTGCCTCCAGTAAACGATATTAGCCGGCTGACAGCTTACCACCACTCTAATTACAGGTTTTCTCTAAGTCCCGCGTGTTGCAACACTTAATGTTGCCTGGCTGCTTTTAATACTTTTTTTTACATTTTTTTTTTTTATTCTTTCTTTTTTTATCCCGGAGCAAATTTCCTTCCCTCTGAGAAGGACACCATCAGTTTCCTCCTCCTGCCATCGTTTTTTAAAGAGCCGCATTACCAGCATGTAATTGATGAGCAGGTGTGATACGTGGCCCCGCCCCCCCCACCTCGTCTGCGGAGGCGAGGTTGGCACGGCGACCAGCGATTCCGGTTTATTTTGCGAGCTCCGTGTCTTTCGCTCTGTTATTACTGTGATGCCTCCTCGCCATGGTTTCTTTCACCAGGTTGATGTGATTTCACCACCGTTCCCTTTCAGTGTACCTCCATTACTTTCTCTCTCATTTACTCACTGTACTCATGAAATCTCTACCAGTCATCTCTAAATGTGTAACGCTATGAAACTAACACCGCTGAGCCACGATGAAGGAAGGAAAATTCCACCTTACAGCACTTTTACCTCGCGGAAACATTTTCAACTACCTAAAAACATCATCGGTAAATGTCAGGTTTTTGGTGTCAGTCCCTCAAAGAGCAAGGTCTTCTCTCTAGACCGACGTTCAACAATCATGCAGGGAAAAATCCAGATAGACCAGAATGCAATGCAGCCACAAGACAAAGTGTTTTGAGTAAGGGGTGTAAGGGGCGTTCATAGACACGTTCCAATGTTCACAAACTGAGCAAACAAACGTAAATTGCAACTCAACTAACAGGGTGAGAGTATCTGAGGGTACGCCCACGTGACTGCTGGTCCTACCCTGACCCCTAGCTTGCGTTATTAGCCCCCCCCCCCCCACCCTGAAAGCGCCAGGCAAGATAATTGCACTGTGGAAATCCAAATGAAAAAACACTTCAAACAAACAAGCTTTCCCAACAAACATCCCTGTGGAGCTCCAGGGACGCCGTGCTCCCTCCCTTCACCCGATCAGAGCCCTGCGGAACACCGGGGGCCTCGGCCTCCGACAAGTAGCCTAAGAGGTTCCGACTTCCTTCCTCTCTTCCCCTCTCTCTCTCTCTCTCTCTCTCTCTCTCTCTCTAATGAGCGTGATTATCAATCCAAACAATAGTTAGAATAATTGCGGCATTAAAGGGTAGCCGTCTCCCAGGCACTTCCTGGCGGGAGATGAGTGACATGCGAGCGGCTTCCTGCTTCCTCTCCGAGTGAGTGGGAGTGCAGGAAAGGGCGGGGCCTTGCATGACTAATCACTCTGGCCACCAGGAACTAATGGGCTAATGAGGCTCAGTAATGTACCATGACATAATGACATTATGTCTCATCATGTTATATGGCGTTATAGGGGTTTTTGATGGACTTGATATAGGGCAGTGAGGCCTTATCAGTCCGTGTTGCTTTCAAGGACTAGCGGTAATGTGTCAGGCGTGAAAGTACTTTTTCATATTAGCGCATCTCCATTAGTATTACAGTTTTGTCTGAAATCGATGCTGAAAATGTGGATCAGATCTTCACGGAGGTTAATGGTGGCTGTCGAGGGAGGTTCATTTTTGACGAGACTAGCCGGGCGTCTCTCTCCGACGGAGGACCGGACCTGTTCGTGAACGTCCAACCCCGTCCCGCGCCCCACCTGCATGCCGGCAGACGGGCCAGACGTTAAACCTACCCGTCGTCAGCTATCGTTACCCTGAGAACCAAAACATACGGGGGCTTTCTCACACTTTCTGACATGTTTACACTCCAAACAGAGCCGCTGAGAAAGACTCTCGTCGGACTCTCGTCAGCAGGCCTGCCCTCACTGCTGAGCTGTCACACACGCACACACACACACACACACACACACACACACACACACACACAACACGCTAACATGCTTTCCATCTTTGTTCGCTTTTCGTTCTCACCCCAAAAGGCACAGCGCAAATGATGTGTGAACATGTGTGTGTGTGTGTGTGTGTGTGTGTGTGTGTGTGTGTGTTCTGCACTACTACAATTATGTGATGATGTCATGGCCAGAGCATCGGGGCATTAATCACCATGTGTCATTTGGTTTCTGTTTTAATTTTGGTATTTGGACCAGCGTTGAGGAAGTGGTTGCTCTGCGTTTTGCTTTTTGAAGAATGGAGAACTAACTGGAGGAACTATACACCGTTTTGTTTGTTTTTTTGTTAGTTTTTTTAAAGGTGGAGGTGCAGCGAATTTCTTACCACAGCAGCAATTTTTTCTTCTTTTTTATTGTCTTTGCCTCCCCCCACTCGTATCAGCAAGCTGGGTGTTAGGTGAGTTTGGTTTCCCTCTATTGGAATAACCTGTCTGCATCCTGGCTCCTCGGCCGAGCGTACGCAGGGTATCGTATCGCATCTGATTAGCCGCTAATCTTGTTGTTCTTGGTCGGGGTTTCCTCATACGATGGAGCAGGAGATAGTGTGAGAGCTGATACGGCACCGTGCTACTGTAACACTAGTCACCCATCATCCAGCTATGTCATACAGTAGGACCGGTCCTGCCTCTCTTCCTACTTCCCCCCGCCCCCCCACCTCCTCCTCGTTACCTGCCCCCCCCCCCCCCCACCCACCACCACCACCACCACCTGGTCCTGTCACGGATCATTTCCTATGCATGGTACGACCGTTGCGCAAGACGTGTCATCACCATCCCGCCATCTAACTTGAGAAACAACGTCCCACAATCCGGTTTCGCTGGAACACACAAAGACACTCACAAAGGGGAATTTCTGTGGAAGTTGTCGAGCAGGAAGAAACTCTCATTAGTATTGATTACATTATTGTTCCCTCCCCCCACCTCTCTCTCTCTCTCTCTCTCTCTCTGTACAGCTGTTTGCACTTCGCTCAGTTAGATTGACAGGTACACACTGACACATGCCAAAATATGCAGTGCGGTTGGCACCGGCGTCGGAGGAGCCGTGTTTGATCACCTAATCCTGTAATTAGCCGGTCCCGATAGTTGTCAGGGGATGCTTGATTGCAATCACACGAGGCGGCTACGGACCCCCCCCTACCCCCCCCCCCCCCTGCACCCGTCGCCGCATAGCAACGTGGTGATGCAAGCCGAGGCCATGAGGGCCGCTCTGTCGGTTTTGCTTCCTTTCCATGTAAAAACGTTGTCGGATGGGGGGGAGGAGGGGGAGGAAAGAGGAGGAGGGAGGAGGTGCTTTCCCTCCTCCATGTTGGCCTTGCTAGCTGCGCGAGCGTACGGGGAGTTTCTCCTCACACCTGCCGAGCACCGGTCGCACACACACACACACACACACACACACACACACACACACACACACACACACACACACACACACACACATATTGGTGTCTGTGTGTTGCAGGACATATTTTACCCAGAAACAGACTTTTTGGGTAAATATGTGTGAAATGGAATATTTTCTGTTAGTGTATACGTGTTGCGTGGGTTGCAGGCAAAGTGGAGCAGTTTGTGTGTGTGTGTGTGTGTGTGTGTGTGTGTGTGTGTGTGTAGCCGGGTATGGGGTTTGTAAATATGCCTAGGTGAGAATATCACCCTCCCAACCACACCTATTTATAGAACTATGGCAGCTTAAACCGAAAAATGAGCTGCAGAGAAACGCACACGCCACTCCCCGTACCAGAACAGGCAAACAAGCTCCTAGATACACACTGATACAGGAGAGGTGACGGGGCTGTATCAGTCAGAGGGGGGGGGGGGGGGGGGGGCTCTCTGCAGTGTAAATGACAGAACAATGGCGGCCCTAGTTTTTGCCTGAAAATAGGATGAGACTGGCATGAGACGGGCATGCTGGGTAATGAGTGAGCGAGGGACGGGAGTCGAACTGGGGAGTCGAGTTCAGTCTTCTGTTCGTTGCTATTCCACAAGTTGTGACACTTTATGTTTTGTAACACCCTCACCACCACCCTCCTCTTCCTCCTCACCCCCCCCGCCCCCCCCACGCCGCTCGCCGCCGCCGCAGCCACCGTTTACGGATATCTACCTTCGTAACCTCCGCCCACCTCTCATGCCGCCTCAGTACAGTAGCAGAGACGGCGAGCCACTTCAAGGAGTCTGGAGAGAAAAGCGGCTTTCAAAACGCTGCCTTCAACCTCTCCAACGCCCCCTGACAGTGTCAAACCACCTCTCTCTCTCTCTCTCTCTCTCTCATTCCTTCACAGGAAGTTGTGGCAGAGGCGATGTCAGCGTCGTCACACTACTACTATATAAGTGTTTTCTGAGCAGTTCAAATCCATGAAAGAAAAGCCAGCCGCTCGCTGTCGATTACAAACCAAACATCTCGGCTTCCAAACTGACCCAGGATCTGTCCGAACCAGCGTTGCCGGCTCTTCAAAAACGAAGAAAACAGAAGTTTTTAACGTTTGTATGTGAAAGCGTATTGTACGTATGGGCGGCTGCGTGACCTATCGCTGCACTGAAAGCAACAGGATTGATCTGGTTACGAGGTTAAACAATAAAAGCGCCTCCGTTCATCAGGACGTAAACTCACAATTTGTGAAAGTTTTGAGTGGGTAGATTGTAGTCAGATGATTTCTCTCAGGGCAAATCACCACTACTTGATTTTATTTGACTTATTATTTTGGTATTTTATTTTGAAACTTTCTTCTTTAGATCTATTGACTGGCCTGCCCTGACAGACTGTACGTATGGCTGTCATTGGGTATTGTATGCATCCATGGTCCTGGCTTGTGTTGATCCTGAGACGCCCTTGAGTCGTCTGGCGGGAAACAAAACCTCAAATAAGCTCACAATAAACAAATAAATAAAGTGAATGAATTGAATCTTGAGCGAGGCGGGCGGAGAAATTAAACTAATATCACTCACCGTCTGTAGTGGCTGATATTTCATTTACCAGCCGGCGCTGAGGTGCTGCGACCGACCCACACCACCACCGCCACCCCACCGCCACCCCACCACCACCACCACCACCCCCACCTCAACCTCAACCACTCTGTCTGTCAGTGGCTGGCCCCCGACGCTCCCCTGCAGGTGATAACAGATTAAACCTATTCCATTTCATGCCTCAGGCTCCCAAATACAATCCATGTGGGGCTCCTCCAGGCCCCGCGGTTCCCCCGTGCACCACCACCACCACCACCACCACCACCACCCCCCACCGCACACACACACACACACACACACCCCCGGGCCCCCCCCCACCCCCACCCCCACACCACCAACCAACCAACCTCCGGGGCTGAGAGCTGGCAGCGGCCGCCCCAGTCCACTGGGCTAAGCTGCCGAGATGGAGGCCTGCAAGATTACAGGCCATCTGAGGAAATTAGTGTGTGTGTGTGTGTGTGTGTGTGTGTGTGTGTCAGAATGTGTATGCCACGGTGTGTGTGTGTGTATGTGTGTATAATAGGGTTATGTCAGCTTAGATGGCCCGTGTGCTGTATTTCACACCGTCTTGCCTTCTCTTTTTCACTTATTCCAGGTATAGAGTTGAGAAAGTATTTCAGCGGCGTAATTGCGAGCGGGTATACACGATACGATTGCGCAACACCTCTCACCTCGGAAAAAGGTTTCGGCCGCAACAAACGGATCCCTTTTTGAATCCCGGTGCTCCGAAGGTGTTGATGTCTCACTCCGCAGAGTCAGGAAGCGTCCGGGAGGATGCCGCCGAGGTGCTTCCAACCCCCCCCCCCACCAACCCCCCCAACCCCCCCACCACCCCCGGCATTCCAGCGCTCCGACCAGGAACGGTGTCAGTGGAGGAAATGAGAGAAATCGAACCCGCGGTGATTCCTTCAGAGCGGGGGGCTTCCCGGACTCAGGAAATGGAACGGGCCCCCCCCCCCCCCACCCCCCCGCGGTGTGTCGAGGTAGCCCTGACTGACCAGACCTCTGTCCTTTCCCCCCCCAAGGCCTCTTTGGCCTCTCTGCACACTTTCACACGTCGGGGGAAAACACATCCCGATAAACGCCAATTGCAATTCCTCTTTCTGATCCCGGTTTGGCGCCGCTATCTCTCTATCTTGGTCAAGTTGTTGATGTAATTTGCCATGAATCTAGGTGTCGATGGTGGCGGCAGATAGTGGACTACGCCCCCACACGCACCCCCACACACACACACACACACACACACCCGCCAAAAAGCCAACAGTCGTGTCAGTCAGACAGGCAGACCGAGCGCTGGTGTTTTAATTGTTTGCGTGCACGTGCCTGTATGAGTTTCCAGCTATAGATGATGAATGAACAGGAGATGCTGGACCGGATGAGACTGGATTTGAAGATTTTCTCTGGCGTTCAATATAATGCATCTGCTAGCGTGTTCATATGTGCATTGAAACTGAACTGAGCGGTTTTTTTTTTAAAGTAATTCCCAAACTTTTCAAAACCTGGAAATGATCAAATTCACTTTCCAGACTTAAGAACTCTGCAAACTGCTTGTGAAATTTTAGAAACTCAGAAAACATTTTGTCTCAGATGTCAGAACCAAAACCTCAGAGAGACGTCGTCGCAACAGAATCACGGCATGTTGAACTACTTTTTTTTTGCCTTTGTGAAACTGAGAAACGAAGGCTTTTTTTTTTTTTGACACCCCCCCCGACTCCCCCCCACCTCCCCCATCCTCACCCGCCGCCTCTCTCGCTCTCCCTTTTCCTTCAAAGATATGCCATGCGAGTCGTTACACAATACCAGGCTTGAGTAAACCTGCTCTGTGCTTCTCAGCAGCCGGATACCCATTCCTGCAATGACCCCTTAAGCAGCCCAGATTACCTTATGAAACCAGAAACGGCGATTATGGTTTTATTTACAACTTACTTAGCCCGTACTAGAATCAGCATCCCAAAAGAGAAATATGAAAAATATAGATTTATTGCCTTCTTAGGTACCCAAGCCAGGATCATCTGCGATTATACCTAATATTCCTATTTTCCGACAGGGATATCCTGGAATTGGGCCTCTGAAAGTCCTATTTCTAAGGGACGAAAAAGAGGAAAAGTTCAATTGTAGTTTAGGAACAAATTTAGTTGCGATGTCCCGCCGGGAAAGAAAATAAAAATAATATATATATTTTTTTATTTTTTTGTGTAGTTAAAAACCGGCGAGGAGAGTGAGCTCCCTGCAGCTTAGCAAACTCTTCAGACACTATTTTGGAGAGGCTTCATTGATGTGGGATTGTGATGTGCAACTGCATAACTGATGCATAACAGAGCGCCGGGAAAAATAGCCAAAAAAAACACGGAGTGAAGATTGAGGAAGAAATCAAGAAATAGAGATGTGTGTATTTATACTGTATCTCGGCTCTGCACATTGGAGTGTGTTTGTGAGTGTGATTTCTCTCATGTATCGCTCACACTAAGAAGAGCTGGCTGATGATAAACAGGATTAGCGGATTATTAGAGGGGGCTGAGGTGTGTGTCTGAGTGTGTGTGTGTGTGTGTGTGCATGTGTGTGTGTGTGTGTGTGTGTGTTCGTAGCCACTGTTTCCTCTATTCCCCAGTCACACCCACACTCAACTTCTCTCGGTATCAATGCTTTTTTTTTGCTCTTTGCACACCGTTTTTTTTTTGAAAAGCCTCAAAATAGCCGCCCAATCAATGCTTGACCTGTTTCCGCATCAATCCCACACATCTCGTCCTCCTCCTCTCCGCCTGTGCATTTCATCGCGGTGTGCTTTAAGGGAGGGAGGGAGGGGGGGGGGAGGAAGCCCACTGAAAAAAAAAAAAAAAAAAAAAAAAAACGCTGTGAAAAGGGAAAATGAAGTCATTAAGCAGACCTTCCCCTCCTGCTCTCCTCTTACTTTTTTTGCACCTCGCAAAAAAAGTCACCGCCGACGTGTCAGGAGGGTTGAGAGAAGGAGAAGAAAGAGCAAAGGATCTATTCATTACCAGGTAATGGAGGGTGATGAAAGGAAAGTGTGAAATAGCAGATAGAGATTTGACCGTGCATGTTTAAGGAAGAAAGAGAATGCCAGGGGGAGCTGCTCGGCTATCGCAGCCAAGCGTGATAAGTGGCCCTGTAATCAAAACGCTATCTATTAGCTAAAACGGGCCGAGGGGGGGGGGGGCTGGCGGCCGACACCTGTACCGCGGCGCACCGGAGCCCTGCAAAGGTTGCCTGTTTGAATCCACACTCCATCGCGAGCATTAAAGTGCCCTTTGAGCAAGGCATTGTGGTGGTTGAGATGGTGATACATGTGAGGCAGGCATGCTCAGGAAATGTTCCCTGGATCAACGGGTACCCCTAAATAAACCCACATGAGGCCACGGGGCCACGGACCCCCTCATTTGTCACGATTTTTGACCCCCAAATGGAAAGACTGCACTGTGGTTTGAAGCACAAGTCCATTACAGGGCTTTACTCCCGATCTACCTCTTTTCATATGAAATGCTGAACAGAGGGGCACCGATCGGATCCCGTTTGTCACGACTTGGGTATGATTTGTGCAGGGTTCAAACCCCCCCCCGCCCAAAAAAAAACCTCCTGAAATGTTGGACACTCTAAACCAGCCGTCCTCGAAATGTTTTCACGTCATGGCGGGAAATCTTTGCTGGATTGCTTTACGGCACAAAAACAGGAAGAGGTGCACTGTTCTTCTAACGCTGTCAGAGTTTCTGGCGACGGCAGGTGATGGAAGGAGTGAAAGGAACATGGGAAATTCACTTTCAACATATTGATTGTTTTTAGTAAAGCCAAAGAGAAAAACAAGAGTGACAGGAAGCAACAGGGGTTCTGGGAAATGTGGTCTTCATGTTGAGAAACACTAACAATACCACTGGTGACGGATAGAGGCTACCCATTGTCTCCACCGTGGTCTCATGTGTTTACAGTAACTACACCGTTCATCTGATGTATTGATATTTAAATTGATACACACCACACCTTTAAAGTTGTGTTGAGGCGACACACCTTGCCTCAACACCCTATAGACTGTTGAAAATGCTGCATTGTGTCAAAGAGTGTATTTATCAGTTACTGCTCGGGATTGTGGGTAAAATAACGTCTGTGCACAAATATTGACAGTCCGTGGAGCTTATGCAGACATGTGCAAAAATGTGTACTGCACACACACACACACACACACCCACTGAAACTCACAGATACACACACACACACACACACACACACACTCTCTCTCTCCCGCATGGGAAACCAGACTTTCAGTTGGTGGTCTTTCCTGTCTGTGCAGCACAGGTGTGTGTGCGGTGTGTGTGCGTATGGGTGTGTGCGTTTGACTCCCTCTCTATCTTCGCGGTACCACTTAATTAGACCACAAACTGACAACTGTGTGTGTGTGTGTGTGTGTGTGTGTGTGTTCAAAAGGCTAGAAAATGAAGGTGTTTGTACCTTAACGCTCATTTTTATGTGTGTGTGTGTGTGTGTGTGAATGCAGGCTTGTATGACTGAGGGATGGAAATCACGCAAAGTCACAACAACACGCTACTAAGTACAAACAGACACACACACACTTTCTTCCGAGACACACATCTACTACCTCACCCCACACACACACACACACACACACACACACACACTCGCCTCTTAAATAGCACCTTGTAGCGCAAACACCTCGAGAGCAAGTTAGTTGGTGTTGCCTCTCGCTCACTCGTACAAAGGGAGAATTAGGGAACTTATTTGTGTTGTGGCGTGCGCTCACTTCTACAAAGGAGGAATTAGGAAGTTATTTGTGTAGCTCATGTTCACTTTTTTAAGAGAGCAAGCCATCGGTGGAGCTGTTTATCTGCGCCCCGTACAAAGCCAGGATTAGGGCCCTGTCTTTGAGGCCCCGCTCCATAATCCCTTTATGGATGTCACCTGTCATCTCTCTCTAATCACCCTCCAACTTTCTCTCCCTCCCTCTCCCTCTCCCTCTCCTCCCTCCCCCTCTATCTGCTCATCGCAAAACCGCCTTTCACTCGCTTTCCCCGGGACGGAGATGAAGAAAACGGAGGCAAAAGCGAGTTCAAGAGTGAAGGGTGGGTGAGGGAGGGTGAGGGAGAGGGAGGGTAAGGTAGATGGGTTTAGGGAAATCGGAGTTCATAGGGGGGGAGAGAGAGGAGCGTGGCGGGTTCGTGCACGCGCGCGCACACACACACACACACACACACACACACACACAGGCGCTGGCACCCGGCCTAATACCGCCCCGAGGCCATGCATGTATCCCCCCCCGTCTCCCCCGTCTCCCCCTCTACATCTCCATCTTTCTCCCCTCTCTGTACTCTCTCAGCTCTCTCCACCTTTTCATCGCCCTCTATCTGCACAGCGTTTTTCTCCCCCCCCGGCACATCACTCTCACACCTTTACCTTTTTTTTCTTCTCCTCCATCATGCACTGCCAGCTCTCTCTCTCTCTCTCTCCTTTTACCGTGCACCGCTCACGGGCCTGTAAAGTGCAGCGTGTACGTCCATCCATCCATCCATCCGTCCGTCCATCCATCCAGCTCTCCTCCTGTCCTATCTGCCCATCCATCTCTCTCCATCTCCTCTCAGCTTGTTTAATGTGATATATTTATCCTGCGTGTAATGTAAGCCGCAGCTGGCCATTAGTCAATTATGAAATTTAATCGTAACAATTATGAGAATCCATAGCGATTAACGCAGCATTTCCTCTTTCATTTACCCCTGATGATTTTGTAGCGGGGCCATGAATCCTAACTTCCTTATCTCTCTGTCTCCCACATCTCCCCCCCTTCCCACCCTCCCACCCCGAGTCTCTCTCTCTCTCTCTCCTCTTCTTATAAGGCAAACTTTTTCATCTCCCTCATCACTCTCCTCCTGCCCAGACAAGCCCCGGCCCCCTTTTTTTCCTTTAAGCCAACTAATCGAAACTGTGAATGAGTTTGGTGTGGGTTTTAAAGAAGCGGGGGGGGGGAAAAATAAAAATAAAGTATATCTCATTAGGCCTTGTCTGGCCTCCATCGCATTAAGCCCTCTCTCTTTCTCTGTGTTTCTGGGCAGTGGAGCGGTGCGGTAGCGTGCACGAGGCCAGGGACTGAGGAATCTGATAGGGATAAACCAATTTGCCGTCCACACAAACATCCCAGCAGGCTTACGCCCCCGCCCCAGCTCCCACTGCTCATTTAAGATGGCGGTCGGAGAGGCCAGCAATTAAGTTTTAATTAGGTGGGGTAATTATTGCCGGGCAGGAAGTATCAGACGCCAGGCTGATTGTTCTCTGGCCCGAGGAGGAGGGGATGCAACCTAATGGGGAGGAGGTGGGAGGGGGCGGGGGGGGGGGGGGGTGTATCGGCGAGGAACAGGAGACCTTTACATCACCCCCCACACCCCCCCCCCCCTCCCCATACTGTCCATGACCTTCTATACTGACTGTAGGCAAAAGTTGCAGTCAGCAGTTCAGCCGTACGGTGATCATCATTTCATGCTTGTTAATCTGGCTTCAAAACAAGATGTCTAATAAAGTTTTTGCCACCGTCCCGTCAGCCTGTACTCTTTAAAAACATGGTTCCGTACAGTACCAGGAAGTGGTTCTTCAACTTGCACCACCGCAGAATCCTTTTTTTAGAAACGTTGATCAAATGGTTCCACTGAGCTTTTATTTTGACGTAAAGAACTTGAAAGAATGCATGAAATACCAACAATCATCAGAATAAAGAGCCACACTGGGGTTTGTTTGTTTTACTTCACCAAATCAGAGGTTTCTTTGAATCAGGTTGGTTTATGTATTCCATTACCCTAACCAAAGAGCCCTCGGAGGAGTGAATCAACCGACCTGATTGGGTGTGATTCCAACAAGCTATATCCATTCCAGAAAAAATAAATGTCTTCACTTCGCTCAAAAACAGTAGTTCCAGTAAGTTTCTTTGGGTGGCGGTGTATGTATGGGGTGAGTGTGTATCTGGGGGGGGGGGGGGGGTCTGAGACGATATTTGAGAGCCCCTGTCTTTGAGCTAGCATGTAATGATATGATGACACACCAGTTTGCTTTATTGTGAAAGGCAAGAATGATCCGAACACAACTACAACGACTAATGCACCAAATACAGCGCAGTGATGGCGCTCATACAAACAAAAGCATATACATAACTCCCCTCCATGCGCTCACACACACACACACACACACACACACACACACACACACACACACACACACACACACACACACACCTCATAGACCCTATTAGTAGGCATCATCCTTTGGGGAGTGGAGGATTCACCCAACACCCCCTTACCATCTCTTATCAGCAGGCACCACCAAGCTCCCTGCGCGCACACACACACACACACACACACACACACACACACACACAGACACACACACACACACAGACCATCAATGATGTCACAAGGCTAATCTCGTCGCGCCTCGGAACCCAATTAAAAAACAGAGATGTGTGGCTGCCAACATCAGGAATCTAATCACATTCCAGGAAAAGGCGCGTAATTTCCCCGGCTTTCTGCTCGGGTCGAGATAGAGATGGAGAGCACAGGCGGCAGGGATGGGCGCAGCTCATCACACTCGGGAGCCCCCAGAGGTGGGCCTGCGGGTGAGGGGTTGGGGGGGGGGGGGGGTGTGTGTGCGGGGGTGTGGATGCACAAATGTGTGTGTGTTTGTGTGTGTGGTAAGGTAAGGGGGGGAGCGGTTGTAGGCTCGGGAAACGTTGCCAGCATGAAAAAACAACAACAACAACAACAACAACAACAACAAGCATGCATTAATCCACCTCACCACCACCACCACCACCGCCACCCACACACACACACATGCGACAACAATAGCAACAGAAATGGAGACGATATATCGACTGTAGGTCTCCGTTGGAATGGTGGTGTACACCAGGCAGGGTGTGTGTGTGTGTGTGTGTGTGTGTGTGTGTGTGTGTGAACAGACTGGTAAAAGATCGGACATCACACACACTGTACTGCCGTTTGCAGATGTTGCGGCGTAGAGGAACACGCGCTTCACGATTGGCGATTTGGATCAGGTTTGAAATAGTGCCGATGGTTTCCAACCGGATCAGGAGGCGAGAGGATCAAGTCCCGAACCCCTCACACGCTGCAAGATCCTCTGGACCGCGATCCAGACCAGCACAGACCCGCTGAGGTCCTGAAACTGAGTTGCGAGCGACGGCCGAATTGTAACTAAAATCGTCCCGAAAGTGTGTAAGCAGCCTCAGTATATGACCCTTCAGAGAGGGAGGCACCGGGGGGGGTTGCCCCGCGGCTCAGGTGGAGGGGGGAGGTTTTGAGGGGTGAGTCAGGGAGGTGGTGGCAGTGGTGGTGGTGGGGGGGGGGTAGCTGTGGTAAAGGTGGTCAGTTCATGACCTGGTCAGGAATGCAGTCACCCCTCGGCGGAGAGCCACAGGGACTTTACACCAGGGGGAAACTCGACACCTCAAGTAGACGGCCCTGTCAATCACCTCCGGGCCCCAGCAGGGAGGCCCCTCCCACCCGGGGCCCGACCGAACGCAGAGGAATCGGGCAAAGCCGTACTTCGTCTCTTACTTTTGAGTTTTCAGTAACACACACACACACACACTACACACACTCTCTCTCTCTCTCTCTCTCTCCCTCTCATTTGAGCTATACGTTGGGGGTTGGTTAGGGGTTGGTCTGTCTCGCTGAGATGGGAGCAAACAGAGCTGACAGCTTCCTTCCTCACAGTAAACACTGCAGCGCCACTTAGACATGGGTCAGGGACAACAACACCCCCGCCCAGCCCCCCCCCCCCACCTACTACCTTACTCGCCGAGAGAGTCTCCTACACACACACACACACACACACACACACACACACACACAAGTTTGGGATGGTAACGCTTCCCGGCCCTTCATCATGCAGCCAGACATGTGACCCGACGGTCCACATTACCTTTCATCTCCTGACAAATGCCCCCTGAGTCTCACCCCATTCTTCTGCCCTGGTCCACCACCCTATTTACCCACCCCAACACACACACACACACACACACACACACACACACACACACACCACTTACCCCTCTCAGCTCTCTCTTAGCGGACACTAAGGGATCTTTTAGAAGCTGAGACAACACTGTGTCAACAGCTCATCGCCGGGCTAAAGCAGCCAGTGAAGCAGACCCCCGGCGCTCTTCAAGCCATTTGTATTTGTTGAGAGGCCGACATGGTTTCACGTCTCTGTGTAACATTCGGATTTAAAAACCGAAGAATAAAAACCGACGTGCCGCTGCAGGCTTGACGAACTCTTCCTGCACTCACCCCGTCGCTCCATCCCCAAGATTTATTGTTTGGAAAAAATCAGGTTCTCTACAGCTTTCATAAGGAATGGTCTGGTCAAGGGTTGAGTGTATGCTAAAGTGTTAGCATGGAGCCTACTATCACTCAACATAGTGTATGCTAAAGTGTTAGCACGGAGCCCACTATCACTCAACATAGTGTATGCTAAAGTGTTAGCACGGAGCCCACTATCACTCAACATAGTGTATGCTAAAGTGTTAGCACGGAGCCTACTATCACTCAACATAGTGTATGCTAAAGTGTTATCGTGGAGTCTACTTTAGCACAACATAGTTTGTGCTAAAATGTTAGCATGGACCCGACTATCACTCAACATAGTGTATGCTAAAGTGGTTAACATGGAGCCTACTATCACTCAACATAGTGTATGCTAAAGTGTTATCGTGGAGTCTACTATCACTCAACATAGTTTGTGCTAAAGTGTTAGCATGGACCCTACTATCACTCAACATAGTGTATGCTAAAGTGTTAACACGGAGCCTACTATCACTCAACATAGTGTATGCTAAAGTGTTAGCACGGAGCCTACTATCACTCAACATAGTGTACTGCTAAAGTGTTATCGTGGAGTCTCCTATCACTCAACATAGTTTGTGCTAAAGTGTTAGCATGGAGCCTGCTATGACTCAAGATAGTGTTAGTGTGTACTAAAGTGTTAACGCGGCGCCGAGTATCACTCAACGTAGTGTGAGTGTGTGCTGTGGAAGGTAGTAAATTGTCTCTGCTGCGTAACATGCGAGTGTGTGTGTGTGTGTGTGTGTGTGTGCAGCCGTGGCGCGGGGGAGATGCAGCGTTGAGCGTGAAGCAGGACGTCCACAATGGCTACAAGTGTACGCTGGAAAATCAGTTCACCGCTGGAGGTTGTGCAACTTTTGATGTGGTTCAAGGGGAAATCAGGCCACATCAGAGAAATAGGCCACAGACAAGCCTCACACTGCCCTTCCTGCATGAGTGGCTCTTAATGTTAATCCAGTTAGAAGTCTGGATTGACCTGGTTCGGGGCTAGTGTGTGTGTGTGGTGTGTGTGTGTGTGTGTGTGTCGCTTAAATGCATAATTGCGCATCTTGAAAAGCTTTGTGTCCGATTTTAAACCCGTCGGTTACGTGTTACTACGCATCACCGACAGGTTATTGGAATCACACACTCACTCTGAAATGGACGGCCACCGGTTCAGGGGGGGGGAAATGAATCGTTCTGCTTCCAAACAAAGCTGGTTTATTTATGCTGAATATTACGCCTTTCGTGTCAATTAATTATCAGCAAATTTGTTGGTAACGTTCAGCTTGTGTGTGTGTGTGTGTGTAATTTAGTGACGTTGCCTCCGCTGGGAGCTGTGGATCGGCCTGCCAGAGCTAGATGCAGTTTTCCACGTCCTAATTGAAGTTGGTCTTTTGAAGTAATTAAGATAAGGGTGTTGAGACAAAATAATTGGTATTATGCGACAGTAATTAAGCCGTGCTGCTTTTTTTCTGCCTTCATTTAACAGCGTCGGCTTTTCTTCACAAACAATGCGGCCGTCTGCCGCCGTGTTGACTCGGCACTTTGCTTTCATCTCTGTTTGTGTTTTTAACTGTGGCCCTCAGATCACCTTACTGACCACAGGACTACACACACATGCACACACACACACACATAAACATGAGAGCATGCACACACACACACACACACACACACAGCCTGCAGCCTCTCATGACCAGGTTAACAAAGCAAAGCTGCTCCACAGTCACTCTAATTGTATTTATTAAAACAAATTATGGCCCCGTCTCAGTACTACCTTAACCCGGAAATAGCCCGTGTAGCGTGTGTGTGTGTGTGTGTGTGTGTGTGTGTGTGGTGTGGTGTTTTTTTGTGGGCCAATAGGATCTCGCCTTGT